>JBBPFJ010000712.1:0-57182 GCA_037975025.1 Excoecaria agallocha | reverse complement strand
TTTATATTACAAAAAAAATTGTACACTTTTAAAAAAAAATTAATGTATGTATGAGAAATTGTATTTTATAATCAATCCTTTTGTTTAAATTAGTAACATTAAAAATAATTTAATTTTACATATTTTTATTTTTTTTAAATAATACAGTACATCATTATATAACAAATTCAGTATAAAATATTTCAGACTACTACAGTTTTATACCAAATACTTTATATAATAATATAAGTTAAACAATACAGGCTAATACTATATAGATTAATACTATACAAATTAATAAAATACAATGGTCCAAATGTGCCTATAGTGTGTTAATTAATATAAAGATATCAATGTGAATACATTTAGTTTTATTATTCAATTTTTTTGTTTAACATAAACTCCAAAGGTGAAAAAAATAGGGATTCGTGTTAAAGGAGGAAAAAATGATAATCACAAAAGTACTATGAGATTCTAATCACTAAGAGCTGGTTTTAATAACCCGTATTCAATTAAAAATGTAAAAATTTCAAATTCGATTAATTTTTCAAATAATAGTTAGAATTTCGATTAATTTTTGAAGTGACATTTAGAATTATAATTAGACAATCCGACCTATGGGGTGGTAGTTTGGTAGTGATGCAGGTTAGACTAAAAACTAGAGATCTCAGAATCGACTTCCGATACTTTCCATGGGGAGGAGCATGAAACCTTAACATGCAACAACACCCTGAATTCGGATTTAATCGATTCAGTGGGGTTCGAATACCGGATAGTTAATCCAAAACAAATAATTAGACAATGCGACTTCTCACTTGTAAACCAACAATTCTCTTATTTTTCAGCAATTCTCTTTTTTTTAGTTTGGATTCCAAATTTCCATCCACTCCCATCCCAATTATTTTTAAAAAAGAATTTCCAATTTTTCTAGAAAATTTTATCACATTCTCCTCATCCTTCTAAGAGTTACCATTCACTGCATTTGGTTTGATCAAATGACTCAATTCAAATATAATTATCCTAATATTAAAACAAATTATTAATCAAATTTGTAAAAGAAATTAAATTATTATTGAAAAGAAACTCAGTTTTTAATAATTTTCCTTAAATATGTAATTTGAGTCAAAAATCAAATTTAGGGTTTGAATTGGGATTATAATTGACGAATATAAAAATATAACTAAATTTCTTTTTAAAAAAACCAATTTTATTAAAAATTTAAATTCCTATATCGGAAAGGAAAAAAGAAGAGGAAATTACTCCAAATGCCAAATTTTTATCATTTTTTTTTAAAAATACAACCCTTTTTATGTTATTTCATAATTCTAACTTTTTAAATTTTTATTTTCAAAAATACAATTTTTTTTATCTGAAACAAAAATTTTACTTGGCTTCGCCTCTTCAGCGTTCTCGTCTTCCTCTTCATTCTCCGGTGACCTCTTTCTCCTTCCATCTCACCGGCGATTTCTCTCCTTCCACCTCACCGGCATATTTCTCTTTCTCCGGCAATTTGAAATTCTTTCTCCGCTGTCGGTGCTGCCATTCTGATTTGATCTATTGATTGGTGCAGGGTAGCGAGATATTAATACAAAAATTGTCTGGAGCAGGGATGGCGGAGATCTAAATATCCAATTACAAGTTCTAATTAGCTTGAATTTTTTTTTTATTTTTTTGGGCTGCTGTTATATATTTGCTATTGTGATTTATGCAAGTTCCTATTTTTTGGCTGCTGTGAGAATGTGATTTCAGATATATTGAGCACTTGGTTTGTGAAAAGATATTGTATTGTTCCAGTTAGATAAGTGAAAATTGTCTGTTTCTGCAGAACATCAGTTCTTCGGAGTTCACTCATAGAGCATGCCTTCGTTTTTACTCTGATTTCCCTGTGTTTGTGCTCTGTTTTATATGCATTCGATTTATTTGAAAGAAATTGTATTTTTGCTTTAAAATTTGTTGATTTTGTGTTGATACGATTAGTTGTTTGGGTTAGCTTATCTTGGAACTAATAGTCTAAAACATAAACAATGTCGACGCAATTCACTATCTTTGAGATTGAGCCCTCTGTTTTTTCTATATTGTTTTTTTTGCATGATCAGTGATTTGGGTATTTGGTACAAATTGATTTTCTTGTCCATTGATTTAATCCGATTTAGTCGTCAAAATTTTCAAGAATACAGGCATTGTTTCTTACAATATTGGGATTTAATGGTATCTTATTGGAATGTATTTTTCTTAGATAATGCCTATGTGGCATATAACCTCTAGCATATTTTACAGTGTTATTGCATTATGTAAAGTACAGTTTAAATAATAAATACCAAAGATATGTTTCTTATTTTTTACATTTTGGAGACAGATGTGTTTGGATTAGCTAACAAGTTGATGATTATTCATTGTTCATTTTTTAGTGTTATTGATTGTTTATTTGCACATCAACTTATGGAGCTTGTATGACAACAGTTAACTTAGCTAATATCAGAATATACTTCTCAATAATCTAGATTCTAGTTAGTATAACATAATGATATTATAAATATATCAACTTATAAATATATTATTTATATTTAAATTATATAAATATTATAAATAATATTTAAAATTATATATTATCTCCAAATAAAGAGCAAGCTATTACTATAGTCTTCAAATATAATCAAACAAACAACAAGCTGTTTACTGCAGAACATGAGAAGCTTATTAATTAGCTAAAAATGTAAAGCTTTATTTATTTCTATCATAAATATATTATTATTATTTAAATTATATAAATAGTGTAAATAATCAATATTTAAAATTATAATATAATCAATATTTTCTTATCCTTGATGTTTGCTGTATATTTTTGTATCTCAGGAACATGAACTTGAGGGTGAAGATGTGGTTTAAATTATCACAAAAGTGTCATAAACTCATTCAATTTGCAAGAGATATTGATTTGGCCTCATTTTGGAAGGCAAAAGTTGATGTGCGAAAGGCATCCTTACTATTTTCTGGATTATCAAGGCAAAGGGACTGAGGAGAAGCTCACACTGTGTACATCAAGTACACACTGTATACAATGTGTACACACTGTGTACATCAATTACACACACTGTATACAATATGTACACACTGTGTACATCAAGTACACACACTGTAATATTGTATACAATATATACACATGGTATATACAGTTAGTACAAATAACGTATACATTATGTACACACTGTATACATTATGTATATACTAATTAAATAAAAAGTGTACACACTGTAAATAAAAAGTGTACACACTGTATATAGCTAGTACTCACGATGTATACAGCTAATCCACACTATATATATAGCATGTACACACAGTGTATATATAATATACACACTGTGTATACAATATATACACACAGTGTATACAGCTAGTACATATGGTATATACATCATATACATATTGTATACATTATGTACACGCTGTATACAGTATGTACACACTGTGTATATATCAAGTATACACAATATATACGAAAAGTACACGGTATACTAAATTCTTATTTTGTCTTGTAACCGATTGACTTACCTTTTCAAAGTCTTTCCTTTAAAGGGCAATATTTCTCTAAATCATATTCATAAAAATTTTATGTGTCCAATAAATATAAGAACATCATATAAAATAAATAGATATTATACACTTCATCATCAAAATTTTCAATGAAAAATGCATTAACTTAGTTCTAGGCTTCTAGCTAGATGAAAAATTCCCAAAGCTAATATTTTATGTCCATTCCCAATTAGATATTTTATAAAAATTTATAATTTTTCCAACATTTGTTCATAAATTTCAAAAATATCTCCACGTTTCTATTTATGCCTTTCATAATATTAATATTGACCCTTCCAAAACCATAAATTTATAGTTTCTCCCTAATAAAACAATTATAATAATGAAACATTTTGAAAAGGACATCTTCATGGAGGCAAATTGCTAACTAGAATTTCTTAATTACAGCTTAATTAAGAGTCATAATTGCTTATATGTATTAAAACGTCATTGCTCTCACTACTTTCATTTTAGCTTTGATAGAAAATAGCAAAGGTTGACAAGTGAGCTACGTTGTACAATATACCAATTCCTAAACTTTAATATTTTAATTTATCTCTAAAATAACCACACAATGTAACAACCATAACAACACAAACTAACATTTATACAAAGTGAAATCATCATAATCATCGAACACAAATACAATGTATAATTTCTTTTATATCCTAACTTCAACTCTTCTTCTCCAAACTATCATAGGAACTAACCCTCTTTTTCATTTTTGTTCAACCAATAGTGCTGAAAACTATACCACCAATAGCGATTATCAATGATATCCAAAAGTCTTCTCTACTTCCCCTTTCACACATAAGTAATGCATCAGTGTAGAGAATGTTCTCACATTAGGCCTACACCTCTGTTTAGGAAATTCGTCAAGCACGTGGAATGCGAAATCCAAGTCCCCATTTCCGTGCAACCCTTTGATCAGAGTATTAAGACAACAAGAATCAATCTCCACACCCAACATAGGAGCCTTCACATATAACTCATAAACAACATCAAAGAGCTTTACTGAAACGAGCAAATTTAATGCAAGATTAAAAGTCTTCACAGTTGGCCAACAGTTAAATCCCTTTGGCATATCAAGAAGGGTATCTATTGCTTTCCTGATTTGACTAGCTGAACACCCATAAATCTTGATCACATTGTGAAAGAAATCGTTTAATAACTGACGATCAATGGAGATGAAGTCGTAGGTGATCAAAGAGGTTTGGAGAGATGAGACCGAAAAAATTAGAAAAATGAGAATAGAAGGAAAAAAGTTGTATTTTTGAAAGGGTGGGTTGTATTTTTTATATTAAAAATTTAAAAAATTATATTAATGAAAAAATCATAAAAAGGTAGTATTTTTTGTTATTTTTATTTTTTTCTTGTATAATTTTGTAAAAAGCCCAAAAAAGAAATGTTATTAAAAGCTTAATTTTGTTGAGTATGGGCCAGGTTACAAGATGGCAAATCCAAATAGCATAAATCCTAGATTATTAAAATAATATATTTTGATAATAATAAGAAGTATAGTAGCAATAATAATTAAGATTCATGGCCACTTTGAAGTGGCCACCTCCTCAAATTTCATTGATTTTGTTTATTCAGTCAAAACACCACACAAAAGACAATTCCATTCCTAGCTATTGTGATAAATAAAATATTATTAATTCTCATTTATTATTCCTCTGATATCTACGCAAACGTTTTATTTATTTATTCATTTATAATTATTCCTCTTTGCATTTTTGTAACTATTGCACATATTATATGCTTTATTTTTAAACAAATCTGCACAATTAAACTATATTTTTGGGGTCTAATCTTAGCTCTAAATGCAGTTTTATCTACATTTTTTTTTTAATTTGAGTTAGACTTTCGGCGTAATCAAGTTTGTTTCAGCAAACAGGTTGGCTCAAATTTCTAAGATATCATTTTTTTTTTAATTTTTTCATTAAAAATAAAAAATTATATATGTATAAACTATAAAAAAATATATTTTTATATTTACATAAAAGGGTTAAAATTTGTAAAAATATAAAATGACTCAAATAGATCGAATTGAATCATATAGATTGAATTCTCATATTGGATGAAATTTTGACAAATTTAATAAAAACATTAAGTTAAAATAATATAAGGGTTCTTAAAAACAGTGTTTAACACATAAGTAACTCTTTAACCTTCTTTTCTTTTCACGTTAATCTTCCCATGTTTGTCATTTAACACATCTACTAAATACTATATTACACAAGTTATGTTTTTATTTATATACCTTACACACTTAAAGTGTTAAATGTCGCCATAGTCACCTAACTTCATTGTAATGAAGAGAATGTGTTTAAATCTAGTCCAACCCAAAAAACTAACTTATAAGTTAGAAATTGTTCACATTATTATAAAAAGAATTACATTTTTATAATTAATTCATGTTAGATATACTTAACACAACTCTATCACGCTCAGGACCGAATATATACATAAAACTTAAAGTATGAAATTTACATAATTGAATATTAGGGATGATCCAACATCAAGAATCAATAGTTTTGATATCATGTAAAGAAAATATATTTGAATCTAATTAACTCAACCCAAAAATTAAGTTATGATGAAAGAATTATCTAAATATTTATAAATATATATATTTGTTGTAACCGGGATCCTTAACAATCATCTTGACAGGAAGCACTCTGCATTCAGAGGAGACACAGAGGGCAGACTTCGACCTATTCTCCTCAAGCATGTGCCCCAATCTTCTCTGCACACCTGGCAGATAGAGCCACCAAAATATTTAGGTGTTTCCCACCAACCGTATATATCTCCTAAAAGAGAAAAGTTTATTAAATTTACCATCGCATAAAACCCACCCCTGCCTAAATCTTATATTCATATTGTTGCTTGTGATCTAGGTACTCCGGCCCGTTTCCGATCATCCTGTTGCTGAATTTTAGATCACATCAATTATCAAATACTCCAAATCAGTGTGAATGTTCAAATATAGATAAATTACGTGTAAATGTATTGGTATAAAAGGGATAACTATAGGGAAATATTTGAGTTTCTGATCAAAATTTTAAGATATATATATATATATATATATATATATATATATATATATATATATATATATATATATATATATATATATATAGCTAACAATTTTTGTTGGATAACACGTCGTCTTTGGGTGAAAAAAAAAAGTAAAATTTGGACTGTAACTAATTGAAAAAGTAATCAAACTCTCGACTATCTGAACTGTAAGTAATTTTCGGTTAACAATTTTTTAATTTTCACATTTTCCTTCACATGTTGAAGCATTAATTTATAATTTAATTGACATTGAAAAATAAATTATCCTTTGCTTTCACAATGCACTCAAAATTTACAATTTAGTATTAGAGAAATTAATTTCCAAAACCAAGTATAAAAATGAAATTCGTAGTACGTAGGAATCATCCATGCATGCATGTTGTATATCTACGCACGTGAAGGACTCGATTGTAGAGAAGTAATTAAAAATAAACCCTAATTATTCTTTTGCCCATTTGCAGTCTTCCACATTTAGTACATTTAGACACATCTAACGGCAAATGTACATTTAGTACATTTATTCTCTTGCCAAATGTTAATTTCTAACGGCAGTTTAGGACTACCGAGTGATGCTTGAATTCATAATAAAAGACCCAAAAAGAAATAAAAAAAATTGTAAGTCAGCAATTATTATATTTTTTAACTGATTATACCCATTTTGTAATTAAATTGTTGAAATATGTTAATAATTTCTCTTTTACCTTCTCCATTATCTTAATGCCATATGTCCAAAAGATATATATATATATATATATATATATATATATATATATATATATATATATATATATATATAAAGAGACATTTAGGTAACAGAGAAAGTATTAAATAAAAGACATTTAGCACTCCAAAAATTAATTATGACGGATATAAATAAGCAACAATATATAATTATATTCACATTAAACATCCTTATGGATATGAGAATTTATTCTTGAATAATAAATTAGTGTAAAAATCGAGAGAATGCGTATGTTCTAATAAAAAAAAAAACTCTCTTCATTCTTTATTAACAGTGCATTCCAAGCATTTCACTATAATTAAAAAAAAAAATCATTAATTTCTCTTACACTTTACTAATTTGACATTTTCCAAAAAAATGGATTTCGTCAATTACTCTATTTTTGTCTTCAATTATATAGGAGTCCTATTTGGAATGAAGTGTATAAAATTACTTTATTTTTCACAGCACTTTGATTTTTTTTTTCTTAAATGAATACTTAATACAGAACGGATAAAATAATATTAGAAGACATTTGAATTTTCTCTCCATGAAAATAATACTAAATTTTTTTTTACTTATTTTTTCTAAAAATAAAAATGGTACTTGTAATGACCAGTACAAATGAACAGTTTCATATCTTGAAAAAAAAACAAAACAGTTTGATATACTATCAGCAAATATTTAGCTCTAAATTTTTTACCAGTTGCTCCATTTCATATTAAATGTCTTTTAAGTTTATTGCACTAGGATTAAGATAACCATTAAATATTTTTTTCTTTCTAAATGTGAAAATGTGAAGGGTTAAGATAGTGCACGCACACATGCAGTGTATGTCTATTTAAACCGTCCAATCAGATAGATATGAGCAATTAAACGGTCCAAATAATTACTATTTGTTTATTTATCAAAATTCTTGTCCATAAAGAAAATGCATACTTGAGATTGATCCAAAAGGACCCGGAGCTTATTAGACAAATCTGAAACCAATCTTTGCAGTTATCTACAGACAGCATACACAACAGCCAATGCACATTGTAGATAAAAGAATAATTTAGCGTGAATGAATGATTGAATCTGAAATTCTCATACCTGTAATACCCTCCTTGTACCTGCATAATCATAAAACCATACTAAAATCAACAAATCATAATAATATTCCCTATCCATCCTAATAATTCCACTTACCACTCAAGTCTATTCAGACAGCTCAAATAAGCTGGCCACTTCTAAATTATTAGGAGACACTTCCCAGAATTTAAGGACATTTTTACCTAAGAATTCATCTAATTTCTAAGAAATTTCAAAAGCGAGATTCCCTTATGCTGATGAATGATGACAAAAAAGGTGGAGTATCTTCCCTGTGCTGAAAAGAAAATGGATCCTATCCCACCTTCAGATACTGTGGAAGCACCCTAGTGCTAGCTGCTGTTCATGTACAAACTCCTGACAAGATCAGGAGTTGAAATATTTTGACTTTAAATCCAAACTGGATAAAAAATTCAGAACTTTATCTGAAAAAGCATCACGAAAAGATTTTCGGAAAGCAACTGGCAACTACAAAAGTTAATTCCAACTAAAGCAAGAATAAGCACTTTCTTTGTCCTGTGCGGCGGTGCTTACAGACTTCTTTTGATAGGCCAATGTATGAAGCCGATAAAGATGGCGGCGCCAACAGGAGGGAGAATTACTACTGCCCTTTACTCAACGATACTTTAGATCTGTAAAGACAAAACGAGGAATATTAGTACAAAGTTCACAGTCTGTCCACACCAAGGAAACACTGGCTCCAAGCTAAAAAAATAATGAATGTGGACAAAAGAAGTATGATTTGCTAGCTAAAAGTTTCCAGAATCAACTCCTTTAAGCAATAACAAATACATGACCCAAACTTCTATAAGAGAAGGTAGATAGTCCCACCATCTTCTTTTAAATTAAAATAGTAGAGCTTTTGGCCAATCATCTGCAGACCATTGAATACTTTCGCCGTACTTTTATATCCTGCAACATCAACAAAAAGAAATGACTATTAACAGTGCCAAAAGAAAAAATGACTGAAAGATAGGACCACGTCTACATCATCCTTTCCTGAAACCCCACTTGCCCAATGACAACTGTGGGCATCGGTAATGATCATCCCAAATTGGCCTGCAAATGAAGCAAGAGCATCTCCTATTGGCATTTGCAAATTTCAATTTGCAGAGTTACATGGAATATTTCAAAATTTTCATATTACCGGGTTATGAGGTCCTTCAAATTTCCTCAGCTATACTTGCTACTGGTGAAGGTATAGTTAAAACCCAATAAAGCAAAGAAAAGTTCAGTTTATCTACCCCATGCGATGAACCAAACCAAAACTTAATGCAATCCTCCAGAGGTGGCTAATAAAAGTAATAATCAATCTTCTTACATACAACACATTTTTAAATTTTAGCCTCCAGGCACCTTTCAAAGCAGGGTCTGCCTGCCATTTTATTGAAGATCTAACGGTCATTCAACAAATATAAGAGGACTTCAAAAGTAATAGGAATGGGACATGGAAGCAATAAAATTTTCTAGGCATCTATCATGACTGAGAAGCATTCAGAATTTGCCTCCTTCCCCTCTCCACATCACCCTTGCAGCAGCAGCAGCAGGGAGGGAATTTAAAGCCATACAAGGTCCTAATAATCCAGGAGTCCATCTCCATACCCGCATAAGGTCCTAAGTTTTTAATCTGACTTTGTGCTAGGCTGGACAACTCCAGTCCTACCTCAGCATCTCAGGTGTTTATGCTAAATGTAAAATTTAAAACCACAAAAGATCCTTTAAACCTAGTATTTCCTATTAAGGAGATCAGAAAAACATTTTCTGCTACCAGCACTTTCAATGCATATGTTGGTTGAAAATCATCATTATTTAAATTGGCAGTTAATGCGTGAAGATGTAAAAACCCAGTCCATTCCTTCCATTTGGATCTATTGACAATACCTCAAGACAAATGCATGCCAATATATCTCAATGCCAACAGGAGATAATAGCAGAGTCAAGACATCCATATGCAAAACAAAGATGCAAAGAAGATTCAATAACAAATGCTAAAGGTCTCAACCTTACAAAAACATTTTGAGAACTAAGGACAGAAGTTAAGACTTGTCATGGAATTGTAACCTTAAGCACCTGAAGCATAATTTTGGATCTCTCTAATAACCAATAAATGATTCAGAAAACTAAATAACCAATAAATGATTTAGAAAACTAAGGGAACATATTAATTTAGATACCATTACATTTATGCAAAGCAAAAAGTTCAGAAAATATGTTGGGTCTGATGAATAACTAAAAATGAATTGAAGCCCAAGGAATGTTTACTTTACCTTCCCAGCAATTTATTTGGAAAGAAGCTAAATGGAAATACATGGACAAGATTGATTTGACATCCAAAATTCACCTATATTTCATTGACCGCAGAATTAATAACACAAAAAGTGACCCAAAAGTAAAGAGATTCATAGAAAAAGAGATACAGAGCTTATTTCTGGTGAATTTGAAAATTGCCCTTGTATTTTCTGTCAGTGAATCCCAGATGCTCCAGAAGGGTAAACCCCATATGATAGGTCCAATGCATGGTAGAGGGCATCTATCAGTCTAATTCTGGAAAATAAAGGAGTAGAACTGCCTCAAAGTTGCAGTTCCAAATTTCCATATAGAAAAACAAATAAAAATTAGAAGTACACCCATGGATCTCAGTTCAGCATTTGTCACTTGATCATTTGAAATTTAGAAACATCAGAAAATAAAAATAGTTAAAATTATAAATTTTACGAAAAAGTTTAACCATAAATTGAAGTTTGAACCAGTATATGCTAATAATGATAGACCATCTTCTAGTACACAAACAAGTCAGAAACAAGATGGAAATTAGCTATGCTTCTCAACCCTTGTATGCCGATCTATCTGAATAAGGTTTCATCTACAGCAAGCATTCAACTAATTTTCCCCACTATTCACATTTTATTAAACGGTTCATTGAAAATTCAATTACAACTATCCCCCAAAATCAGTTCAGTTGATAAGAATTAATTTTTCTTCTCATTAATTACAACGATGATTAATGACCAAAAGAAAAATGTCCCAAAAAATATAGTCTTGTGAAAAAGAAAAATGAGAAAGAAGAGATTAATTCTTATTATGCCATAGAAAACAATAGTTGCAACATCATATATATTTGACGGAGTAGAAAAGAACAATAATCAACAAATAATCAGTAATTAATGCACGTGTAATAGCAATATGTGTTGGCCAACATGTTACTCCAATGATTAATTTGGTAAGCAAACTAGGAAAATGTCAGTTCTCTTTACCTGTTACTAAATTGGGCATTTCAAGATTTGTGCCAACTGCATAACAATCCAAGAAAACTACATGCAACAGAACAATACTTTAAATGTGCATTCAATCTGCAAGCCATTTGTTTTTGCAGGTTAGATAGTCTCACAGAATATGGGTTTGAAGAGAAGCAATATCATCATCTCAGCTTCAGGGACTGTTAATATTCAAATGAAGATCATACTAACTAGGAGCAAAATAGATTTAGAGCCCAAAGTGATTCAGAGTCTTTGGACCTAGCAACCCTACCTACTTTCAGTTTGTCACAACCTCAGAAATATTTATATGCCTGCCTCCTATTCTATTCATTGAACTTTGCAATCAGTAATATCTAATCGGTGAAAATTATATAGTTAAAGCCATGAATGTGTGATTCAGATAATTAGATTTGGTTAATTGTGAATTATTTTTGCATGGTTACTGATACGAGGACACTAGAGCGGTGTTATTCTCTCATTTTTCTTCTTTCTTGATCTTAATCTTAAGTTTCTTCATGGAAAGTGCCCAGCCCTAGGCAGTATATCCCTGTGTTGCAGGTATATGTTTCCATTATTCTCATACCACTAAATTCTGGAAGTCTAGTTATCCAGCCCTAGGCATAATATGCTGTCCAGTTTCTGAGCATTTTCCTAGGCCAGACTTCAGAGTTTGGACTTTTTCCATATAAAATTTTGACCTCAAGGAATGGAAAATGCATTGAAACGAAGTAAAATATTCTTGAGTTAGTTTTATGAGTGTCTATTGAACATTAGCCACTTATGTCTAGTTGTCCAAGAAGTGAAGCAAAGCACAAACGATTTGTGGCATTTTCTCCATTACTACTGAATCGTTATTGCAATACTTTAACTTTTTTTTTTTTGCTTTTTGCTGGTCCTAATTTATAAACTGCCAAAAAAAAATGCAGAACATAAATGTGGAAACTAACAAGATTGGTCTAACGATCATACATAGAACTTGTAGTCATTCCAAAATAGACACGCATCAGTAGAACTGAAAGTTATACCTGCTTCACATTTCTGGTGACACATGCCTTCATCTGCATCACTAAAAACCACTTTTAGAATTCAGGCCACTTCTTCTAATAAGTTCTATGACAAACTAAAATCTACATTAATAACCAATGTAGAATTCAGTCCACTACTTAATATAACCAATAAACTAAAATAATAGACTTTAAGAATGCGAGGAAAAATGCCATAAAACAGAAAATAGGAAGGAAAAAGAGATGTCAACTGGAAAGTTCTTCTGGCTTGGGACAAGACATCTTTCAAGAAATTATTACCTAGAAATTTCCATGATCCAGCCATACAAAAATTTCAACAGTATAGTTTTTGTTCCAAGAAAATTAAAAAAGAAAGAGAACCAATCATAACAACAAGAGATCCAAAGCACGAGTTACCTTATGTGAGCTCTATCTCATCCGCAAAAAAGATGAAAAAAGAAGGGAAAACAGTAATTAAATAAAACAATAAAAAATATATGTTAAAAAAGTTTCTACCCATTACAAAGAAAGAATGTGCCGTGGGAGGAGGACAAAATTATATGCCTTCGTAACTATGGAAAAGTATAACAGTGATGATCGCAATCATAAGAATTATTGATAGATACATCATATAATGCGAGCAATTTCAGAAACTATATAATTAAAAGCCACTGAACACGTGTAAGCAACATCTCACTTAAGAGGAATTAAAAAAAAAAAGGGTTGAATATTAAATCTTAGAAGTTCCAGAAAGCTACTTGCATGCTGACAATAATCAATTCCAGATATTTGTTTGTCTATATGCTCAAATGAATACCAACAACATTTTCAAGAATATCTAGGTCCAACAAAAAAAAAAGGCAAGAAAAACTAAAATTCAGATGCACAAATATTTGATAGATAAGATTTTCCGTTTTGCCCATTCTCATAAAAAAACATCTACTCAAATAAACAAGAAATTTTTTGACTGATTTTGAATATCTTAATTACATTATAATCGAAGATAAATAGCCAGCCAAAGCAAATGCATGTCCAGAACCTCTAAGCTGCAATCAGTACCTAGAAAGTTGTGCAGACTCAGATTAATCTTAATCAATGAGAGTCCTAGAGAGACTACAACTCACTACTACCAATTTATAAGACAAAACTGTCAATAACCTCTTCAAACTACCAATTTTGTTTCTTCCTCTGCGTGATCTTCTAGAGACGTACTTAACTTCAAGCTTCTTGCAACTTCAAAGAAATGAGCAACAGCTTCTTCAGGAGTTCCAACGAGAACCCCATGTCCAAGATTAAGAATGTGTCCCCTTGACCCAGCACATCTCACAACTCTGAAAAAGAATTTTAGTATAGGAATTCATCAAACTAGCTTTCAGCAACTTCGCATTATTTCTGATTTCAAGCAAAATAGAATGCAAGATTCATGAACCAAAGAGATTTATCAATAGTATGTTACTCCTATGTTAGCCATCCTTTTTCTTCATGTCACATATCCATCTGATTAGAATTAATAAATCAAGGAGACTTATCAAATGTAAATTGCACTCCTACCTTAGCAATTGTCTTTCTTTGCATCATCTACCCATCTGAGTTGTAATTAGGGTAGAGATTTTAATTGGTTCTTGATAAGAAATGGATTCAAACAACCAACCAGGCAATCAAACAGTAAATCAAATGAATATATGGATGATGGAAAAGATGAACTTCATTGATTAAAAACCGGAAATACAAGAGATGAGGTTCCAGGAAGTTAACTTCCCTCTCCAAACAATGGAGCACTGCTCTAGAGCAGCAATTTCTGTATGAACCATAGAATCCCCTCCTATCCCCCCTTCCCCCCAAATAAAGGCCACACAAAAACCAAAAGCAAAAAGCAAAAACTGTTACAATATCAGTCCAGCTAGGCATAACTAATGCTTCCCTCCTTTCATAATAAATTAGTCCAGCCATAACTATATTGAATCAATTCCCTGGGGTGCCCCTGCTTTCTGCAGCTTCTTTCTGCAAGTATAGACTAACAACCTTCTAGAACCATCTGCTTTCCAGTCCATCAGGAGTGCCATCTTCTTCATCATTGTCACCCCCTTGAAAAGAAGTCTTGTCCTCAAGACTTGGCTGCGGATAGGTACTTTTCAAAACATACTTATCTTTCCATGTAGCATCTTCTACTCCCTTGGACTGCCATTGCACTAACCACCGAGATACGCGTTCTCCATCCCCGTAGACCAGCCGTGTTGCTAGCACCTTTATTGGGACAACTCCATCATCCAGTTCTAGTTCTAACTCAGGTGGCAGGTTGGAAGAGCTCGATTGGGGCCCAATGACCTTTTTGAGCAATGAGACATGGAAAACGGGGATGTATCTTAGGAGAATCAGGAAGGCACAACCGATAGGCTACTATCCCTACCCTTGCTTCGATCTGAAATGGTCCATAATATCGAGCCGGCAACTTTGGGTAGACCCTTCGAGTCAAGGTCTGTTGCCTATGTGGCTTAAGCTTCAGGAAAACCCAATCCCCCACCTCGAATTGGACATCACATCGATGCTGGTCGGCTTGAGCCTTCATCAGTTGTTGCAATCGAAGGAGATGCTGTTTGAGCTGCCTCAAGACTTCATCACGATCCTGAAGTTCTCTAACCACTGCTTCTACTTGAATCTCACCTAGAACATATTATAGGATGGTTGGGGATCACCTTCCATACACCACCTCGAAGAGGGTAACTCCTGTACTATCATGAAAAATAGTGTTATACCAGTATTCTGCCCAGGACAGCCGCTAACTCCAATAATGAGGCTGATCGGATGCAAAACAACGGAGGTAAGTCTTTAAGCACCTATTGATCACTTCAGTTTGTACATCCGTTTTCGGATGGTAGGAGGAACTGAACTTGAGTTGTGTCCCTTGTAGCTTAAACAACTTTTGCCAAAACCGACTCATAAATATCAGATCCCTATCGCTAGTGATCGATTTCGGAAACCCATGTAGCCATACAATATCCTTAACAAACAATTCAGCTATTAACCGAGCAGTGTATGTATGTTTCAATGCTACAAAGTGGTTGTATTTGGACAACCTGTCGACAATCACCATGATAGCATCATACCCTTTAGACTTCGGCATCCCAAGGATAAAATCCATGGAGAGATTTTCCCAAACCGCATGCGAAATAGGAAAGGGTTGTAATAAACCAGCTGGAGCTAATGTTGAAACCTTAAACCGTTGCCAAATTGAGCAACCCTTGACATAATCTTTAATTCACTACACCATCCCTTTCCGGTAGAAGTTTGCTACAATTCTTCGGTAAGTTCGGTAATAACCCGAATGACCTCCTGTGGTTGTATTATGGAACTCATCAAACATTGCAGGGATCCATCTTGAATTAGATGGGATAACTAGCTGATTACAAACGGTACAGTACTCCATGCCTCAATTCATACTTCGGTTTGGAGTTGGGATTAGCTTAGATAGCATTCTTGATGGCTAGTAATTTTGGGTCTTGGTTGACTTCATCCAGTATACTGTTACCATCAGCCTATGTAGGAGAAAAAACAAATGTTGGCAATTCAACGTACTCTTGCTG
This sequence comes from Excoecaria agallocha, assembly GCA_037975025.1. Classification (NCBI taxonomy): domain Eukaryota; kingdom Viridiplantae; phylum Streptophyta; class Magnoliopsida; order Malpighiales; family Euphorbiaceae; genus Excoecaria; species Excoecaria agallocha. Next base: position 40,900 of record JBBPFJ010000712.1, on the reverse strand, counting down.
CCTAGACAAAGCATCAGCAACATTGTTAAGTTTTTCCCGATTTGTACTGAACTTCAAACACATATCCCATTAATTTCATGAGCCAATGCTTCTGGTCTTTAGTAGTAACCCACTGTTTGAACAAGTGACACAAGCTCTTTTGATCAGTGAATACGATGAACTGCCTACGCAGCAAATATGGACGCCAATGATGAAGGCGAGAGACCTCAATTCCTTCTTGTAAGCTGACTTCGTGAGATTACAAGTAGCTAAGGCTTTACTAAAATAAGCAAGAGACCGGCCTTCTTGCATCAAAACAGCCCCCAACCCAAACCCGAAAGCATCGCATTCGACAAAAAATGGCTTGTTGATATCGGGCAAAGCAAGCAAAGGGGTGGCTGTAAGTTTCTGCTTTAATGCTTCAAAGGCTGCTTGGGCCTTTTCATTCCATTGGAACCCATTCTTCTTCGTTAGTTCACATCAAAGGCCTTGCAATTTTCCCATAATCCTTCACGAATTTCCTGCAGTACCCGATTAGCCTATCACGAATTTCCTGTAGTACCCGGTTAGCCCCAAAAACCCCCGAACTCCTCTGACATTTTTTGGAATTGGCCAATTCTAGATGGCCATAACTTTGGAGGGATCAACTGCTACTTCTTCCTTAGAAATACAATGACCAAGGTAATCAATAGAGGTTTGGCCTATTGAACACTTCTTGCAATTGACCTTGAAATGGTTGTCCAACAAAATCTGCAAAACAACAGCTAGATGCTCCATGTGCTCTTCCCAACTTCGACTGTGAATCAAAATATCATCAAAAAAGACTAAAACCATGCATCTTAACCAAGGTCGACAAATATCATTCATGAAGCTTTGGAAAGTAGAAGGGGTAAGCCCAAACGGCATGACCAAGAATTTGCAGTGCCCGTCGTGCGTCCGAAAGGCTGTCTAATTCTCATCCCCATCCCTCATTCTGATTTGATAGAAGCCCGATTTCAAGTCCAATTTTGAAAAATACTCAACCCGTTCAACTCATCCAACAACTCATCGACCACCAGAATCGGATACTTGTCGACCACTGTCACTTTATTCAAAGCTCTGTAATCGATGCACAGCCGCCAGGATGTATCTTTTTTACTCACCAAAGAATCGGACTGGAATAAGCACTCTAGCTAAGACGGATTATCCCTTGTTGTAACATTTCTGCCATTTGCTTTTGTATCTCTGTCTTCTAGACTTGCAGGTATAGATATTGCCGGACACTGACCGTTACATGGCCTAGAACAAGGCAGATGGCGTGGACATCAAGCGCCTCAGAGGTAGCCTGGTCAAAGGCTCCAACACTGCCGAGAATTTTCCCATGAGGGCCACAACATCTGACTTCTGCCTAGGGGAAAGGTCCTCCACCATTGCTGGAGCCACTGGTGCTTGATAGGGGTCCCTGCACAACTGTTTCAAACTACCCCCTCCCAGCCAAACTTGCAGAGAATCTACATCCTGAAGCGTGCCCTCAATGCCCACCAACTCAACCTTCTTACCTGTGGATTCAAACCGCATCCATCTCTAATCCCAGTTATGCATTACTGTACCCAAGGTCTGTAACTATTCAATGCCCAACACCACATCCAAGGGCCCCAAATCAAAAACCAAGGCACTCATCTATAATGTAAAAGTCCCCATCTACAACTTGACATCCATGCACCTCTCATTGACCGACGCTCGATACCCATTCCCTAGCCTAAAGCTCAACGAAGGAATTGAATAAACAGATAGATTCAGATATCATACTAGTTTCCTCGAAATAAAATTGTGTGTGGCTCCTGAGTAGACAAGCAGTACGATCGAAATGCTTTGAATGGTTCCCTGGAGCTTCAAGGTCCTTGGCCCATTGAACACTTATCAAATGTAAATTGCACTCCTACCTTAGCTATAGTCTTTCCTTGCATCATCTACCCATCTGAGTTGTAATTAGGGTAGAGATTTTAATTGATTCTCTACATGACGTGCCAGTTCATAACCATAGAAGAAAAGCCATATCACGCAAACAAAGAGTTTCCAAGTCACAAAAACTTTCAAACATTAGAATTAGAGGAATGATTCCATTCCTAATCTTCAAAGTCATAATTTAGTTAATGTAAGTGAGGTTAAAATTTTAACTTTAAAATCAATTAACAAAGAGTTTCCAGTGCAGGAAAACTTTCAAACATTTGAGTTAGAGGAATGACTAAATTCCTGATCTTCCAAGTGACAACTGATTCAATGCCAATGAGGTTAAAATTTTAACTTTAAAAACTAAAATAAATAAGCAAGCCTCAAGTCACATAATGCCATGCAAATACAGGGTATGCAAACAATAGTACCAAAAATGATAGGAATAAAAGGAAAAAAAAAATCACCAACCTTTGAATTTCATCTGTCAAAGCAGGAAGAGGTGAAAATAAGTAAGCAGGGTCCACATTTCCTTGCACACTGATCCCACTACCCAAACGCTTCCTTCCATCTGCCATATCCACTGTCCAATCTAACCCAATTACATCAACTCCTGTTCCTTTCATACGTTCAAGAAGGCCACCATTCCCATTGATATAGAGAACAAGCGATGTGTCAGGGCACTTACTCCTTACAGTACGAACTATCTGCAAATATATAGTTGAATTGATAGAAAACAAAAGATAAGTGAATATTCGGAGCTTTATGTGCATATCCCAGAAGATGTAATATTTGGGACAAAACCAAAAGATAAGGCAGTATTTATATTAGGAGTAAACATGGACTGATTAATCAATTCATAGCCCATTTTTAAACTCCAATTTATTAAAGTCGATTTTTCAAAATTAAAGTTCAAATTCAATCCATTAATAACCGGTTAATTGCTAAATATATCGATTAACCATTAACCATAGGTTAACCATAAAAAAATAAAAATAAAAATAAACATAAATTTCATATAAAAAACTTCAATTTATCCATCAAATTAAAAATATAAATTCTCCAAATTTTAAATATAAAATACAAGCTATTCAAATTTAATAACAATAAACTAAAATAATATTACATAAATATTAATTTATTAGTCATCTACTTTCTAATATTAAAGCCAAATATGGATATATGTGAAAATTACTTTCATGTCCATATATGTGCAAAATTACATATAAAATAGTTAATTGTAAACCAACCAGTTACCAAAAACTTAAATCTAAATTCAGGTCCATTAACCATAATCTTAAAAATTAAATTCAACATCCACATTCAATTAGACTGATTAACTTCTAGAATCGATTTGAATTTGGCTTTTCGAATCAATTTAACGGTTTTCCAATTTTTCTGTCCAGCCCTAATTTAAATTGTACCTACAATTTTCTACAATATAATTTCTTTAAACAGACTAGGGTTACATATGAGCCAGCCACTCGTGATCCACTCAAAACTCAACTTAATTAAGAACTTGACTGAGCTCAATTAAGACAACAACAAAGTTTAATGAGCTGAACCTAAGCTTAGGCTAAATTTATAGGTAAAGCTCAGCTCATTATACTTGTAAGCTGGCTCACTTGTGGGTTAATTAGCTAGCTGGTGCAACAGTTTACAAGTAATTTAATTTCAATAAGATCTATACATTTTCATGTATTAAATGTACATTAATCCTTTGAGATTAAAAATTTTATCATAAATCTATTATTTGGGTCAATAGTTTCAGATTAAAATTCCAGAAAGATATATTTTAATAGTTTTAACAAATTTGCAAAAGAATATGATGATAACTCAAGTCTATTGAGAAAGGCATTGACTCAATCTCAACTTGTTTGGGCCTCTTTAACACCCGAACTGTATATAAACAAGATTCACACTGCCTTACTTATTTCAAAATGAACCAGCCCATGACCAAATTTAATCCTTAATTGATATATGGACTAAGTTTCAGCTGGCCAAAGCTCAACTCTGCTCAAGAAAGTGATCTCATCATAATTACAGATTTCACAAATCCATATCCAACTTAAGCATTCATATTTCTTTTTACTTTGCATCTTTTTGAAAATAAGTTGAAATAAATTGTTGAACTATTAACAGAAAAAGCTCCATAATCTATAGGCCATAATACCTTACCTCTTCAATATAAGGCTTTGACCAACTGTCCCACATGTTAGGTGGCAGCTGTCCACCCCAGGAATCAAATATTTGTATGCAATGAGCTCCGGACTCCACTTGAAAAACAATATAATCAGATATTGCCTGTGTCAAATGAGATAGAAGAGCCCTTAATACATGTGGTGCTGTATGGCACATGCTCTTTATGGTAGTATATGTGCGAGTTGTACCCCCTTCCACTATATATGTAGCAATTGTCCAAGGTGCTCCAACAAAACCTAAAACTGCAGCACGCCCAGCAACCTACCAAAATCATAAAAGAAAGGGTAATTTTACCAAGATAAAACATAAACTTGATCTGCTTGGCCAAATACTCATCGAAAGGTGATAACCTCATGCCGTAATATCCTAAGCGAGTCTCCTACAAAATGGAGTTTCTCTAATTCAATTGGATGTAGAGAGTTTAATCCTTCTTCAGAACGAATTGGAGTCTGAATAACCGGTCCCCTTATTTCTTCTATGTCAAAAGGAACACCAAATGCTGGTAAAGGTGTAAGTATGTCGGAGAAAATAATAACACCATCTGGATGAAAAGCTTCCCAGGGCTGCAAGGAAATTTCCACAATGAGATCAGTTGTTTCTGACCTCTCTCTGAAGGATGGGTATTTCTCTGCAAGCTTTCTGTAAACAGCCATATACCTTCCTGCTTGACGCATCATCCATGCTGGAGGCCTATTCACAGGTTCCCCTCTGGCAGCCTTAACCAAAAGTGGATCTGAGTAAAATAAGGACTGGGTGAAAAAATAGGGAAACAAAAATTATTGCACAGCAATCACCCAATGTTGGAAAAGCAACTCATTATTAAACACTTGAGAATTTTTCAAGAAAAATATTATGTGATTCTACAAGATAATAAGAATGAAAGATGTCATATATAATATATATTACAGCAGAGCTAAGCCATTGGGTTACAAGAACAGCACTGAAAATATCCCACTACAATTGTCTCAAGTCCAAGCACTTAATGATGAAGGTAATCTTAGAACAATGAACTAGGGCAGTAGCCATAAAATGAATGCATTAATGCCTACAACTCATGCAAAGAATAGAATAGAATTAATCAAAATAACTAAAATAATACTCCTGATAGGTACCTAATAATATCATCTTAATTCACTGATCCAGATAAAATATGAGATCAAACCAATAGGGCAACGTGTCTGCAATCAGTCAACATTCCAGTTCATGGCTCTAAACGGATATATATATATATATATATATATATATATATATATATAACTAGAGTACTGAATTTATAATAAAATTCTGAACCCCAGATGTTCAACTTTGCCAATGGCATGATTGGGTATATATATATATATATATATATATATATAACTAGAGTACTGAATTTATAATAAAATTCTGAACCCCAGATGTTCAACTTTGCCAATGGCATGCATAACCCAATCTCTAATATGCCCCTTCTCAAGCATTAGTTTGGGTAGATACATATAATCTAATATATATCCAAACCCTGCAATACTGAAATGCTGATAACAATCATCAGTAATTACATTGTTCCTATAGGCAATATTCAAATCAGCTCAATGGGACAGTAGGAAAATAGAAAATGTAAGGTAAAAAACAGAAACTACTGGGATGCACATGAAGAAAGAGGTAAATGATGCAAAACCAACAAGTTAGGTCATGAAACTGTCATTCACATTGTAATTCAAGCGCTAAGAACAACAGCAGAAATGGCTAAAGATAGCTATGTGTGGACCCTTGAGTATGTTTTGACCAGTTACAGTGGACCATGGAATCCACTTTGGAGAAAGAACACATCTTTACACAAATTGGATAAAATGGAAGTAAAAGAAAACAGAAAATTATCAAAGACTACAAAATTAAGTAAATGAGAACAGCAAACAGAGAAGGTGAAAATACCAGAAGAAGAAGAAGAAGAAGCAGCAGCCACGTAGAATTTCCGGGAACGTGAGAAGTTGCAGGAAGAAGAACGAAAGGAAAATCGAAGTGAATGTGTAAAGCGAAACCCTAGGTGTACGGGAGTGATAGAAGATGTCCGCCATGATAAAGAACTGCTGGTTCAGGCAAATGCAGAATTTGGAAAGATTAGAGAAAAATCAAAAACAGAAAAAGCAACAAAAAGATCGAAATGAAGAATTGGAAATTGAAATCACCTAGTAGGAGAAGCCACGTTCATTTTCACTGAACACAAGTTATAAGAAACAGAGAGAGACGTCAATTCCTTTCGTTATCTCTCACTCTATCTATCTATCCTTCCTTTTTTTTTTTTTGTTTACTTTTTTTTTTATATATTTTGGATATGATATATGGATGCAAGGCGGGTAGGGTACTTTGTGGGTATCCGATTATCCCCTACTGTTTATTCAGCTTATAGCTATTTTTGTATTTATGAATGGATTTGGAAGGAATTTGAGTATTAAAAATAACATTTGAAAAAAATCACAATTTCGTCTTTATATTTTAACATTTTTATATATTAGATCTCTCTACTTTCAAAATTACACTTTAAATTTCTTAACTTTTCGTATAAAACACATTAATCTAATTTGAACAGTTTTAACGAGAGTGTATTACACACGACGTTAAATATGCGTGATATGTTAAAAATATGTGGGACCCATATAAAATTAAAATAATCATAATATTTTCACATCAGATGATGATGTGGACATGGGGTAATTTAAACAAAATGCATCATTTCGATGGAAACTCAATTCTTTGTTAATTCACATGGCCAGAAAATCGATCATGAAACAAATAAAAAGGGAAAAGAGTTAGAGGGCAATGGCGATGGAGAATAGCATTTAGGGTTCCATCTTGGCTAGAAATTTTACTCGAAACAGTCTTTCGAACACCCGTACCCACTTATAAAGACCATGTTCATCCTTGATAATGAGTGCCAAAAGCCAGACCTTTTGGCCACTTCTAGCGACTTCCTCTATGTATGGCAAATTCGCGATGACCAACCGTTTGTGGAGCTTAAAAGCATGCTTAATGATAACAAGTGTAGCGAATTTTACAGGCCGTTAACTTCTTTTAACTAGAATGAAGCAGAGCCGAAGCGAATCGAAACTTCAAGCATCAATACGACTTGTACAATATGGGATATCAAGAGAGAAACCATTGATACTTAGTTAACTGCTGGGGATGATTCTCAGGCTTTGATTCGAGATCTATCATCCATGGGTTGGCCTGTTAAAGGGGTGTAGATCCAATTTTAGCTTATACTGTTGGTGCTTAAATTGAGCAGTTGTGGTGGTCTTCTTCTCAGCCTAATTGGGTTACTATTGCCTTTTTTACAAAACTGCAAATTCTTAGGGTTTGATGCTTTAATTCCTGTATTGCGAATATGGAAGCCAGGATAATTCATTGCCTGTTCATTTTGCTGGCTAACCAAGTTAAACAAATGGCTTTATTTATTACTGCTACTGAATTTTGTTCCATCTTCTGATGTTAAATTTCTTATAGTTAGTCTATCTCACTCTACATGGTTGTTAGCTATCTTCTTTTTCAAGCCTTTTCTATTTCTAAATATTATATTTTGCTTAAGAATCGACTTCTGTTTAGTAAAAAATGAGCTTATGCAGTAAATTGAACAAAGCTTATTCCATTCTGATTGTAGAAAGTTTCAATGAAGAGATTTTGTGTATTGTCAAGTCATTAGGGATGAAAAGGAAAAAGATAGTTGAGTCTCAATTTCTAGGACCTGAGTTAGGTTGATAAATTGTAAAAATGTATTTTTTGTTAAATTGTAACGAATATGCAATACCTTAAATAAGAAACATTTATCTGGTATCTTTTTCCCCGCTAAACCCAATTTAATTATGGGGGATCAAACTTCTTTTAACCCTTTTGCATTGGTTGAATGGTTATGTTTATATAGCATGATAGGCTAAAAAGCCTATCAGGCACTTTACCGAAAATTTCTAGCCAAAGATGGAACCCTAAATGTTATTTGCCATCGCCCTCTAACTCTTTCCCCTTTTTATTTGTTTCATGATCAATTTTTTGGGCTAGGGAATTTATGGAGAATTGAGTTTCCATTGAAACGGTGCATTTTTTTTAAATTACCCTATATCCATATCATTATCTGATGTGGAAATATTCTTATTATTTTAATTTTATATGGGTCCCACATATATTTTAACGTTGCATATGATGCACTCTCATTAGAGCCATTCAAATTTGAATTAATGTATTCCACATGAAAAGTTAAAGGATCTAATGTGTAGTTTGAAGTACAGGGATCTAATTGATAATTGTGAATTATAACTATGTTATTAGTATGTTTTTGAGTGATTAAGTTGTTAATTTAGTGTTAATTTGGTTAATTAGGTGTTAAATTTTGTAAGTTGTGATTTTTGTGGACTTAATTGCAATTTGGTATTTTTAGGAACTAATTTGGAGAAAATAGGAGATTATTTGGAAAAATGAAGAAATTGGTGTAAATTATAAAGATTGAAGAAGAAATTCACGTTGAGTATAGAAGCAAAACCCTCTACCTAGGGTAAAAAGCCCTCTACTGAGGGGATGAAGCCCTCTACATAGGGAGTAAAGCCCTCTACCGAGAGAATGTGTAAAGAAGAAGAGGAAATCAAGCCCTTTACCAAAGGAAGAAAGCCTTCTACCGAAGGGAGCAAGTCTTATCATGATAAAACTCTTCTATCATCTAGTTTAGGAAGTTAAAAAGCATCAAACTTCTTCTTTTCAAAGTATTTAAGCAAACTTAAACACCAGAATTCGGAAGCAAAGTTAGAATTATGAATTTTTACTTAAGTTTAGACCTACTTTTCCAGAGTATAATACTTAAGGTTTGAAGTTTGATTTTGGTATTTTGAGAAGAGATCAAGAGAAGCTTGAAACTTATTGTGTATTGTATCTTTTAATTCAATTTTATTTAATTTTTAAAAATGAATAGTGAGTAGTTTTCTTTACTTTTGTTGAGAAAAGCTTGAATTCTCATACTCTTATTGTAATGACTTTGATTTGTGCTTAATTTTCAATGCAAGTGTGTCTTTTCTTAGTTATTGAGCTGAATCCTATCTCAAGTTCTATTGAATTGATGGTTAATGTATTAAATAAATGGTTAATGATCAATTTCATCTATGACTTAGGATTTGTATGTTTTTGGTTTAATTCACTTAAGTTGATGCATGATCATGTTTTGTAAATTGAGGTAATTATGTGTTGATAAAGAGTATGATTAAGACTAAGAAAGTTGAATTAAGAATAGAATGAAGCTAGATATCTCGAGAGAGGGTCCAATAGAAGTTTAAAAATTTATAAATCAAATTTTTATGCTAAGTATTAGGTTGTTCCTATAGAGAATTTGGTACTTAGAATGATATTCTGAATAACATATCTGAATTTACATTGATTTCCATAGTCACTTGTGTTATTTTTAAATAAGTCATTGCACTAAAAGTTAAGGTGGATAGTCTTTTAGCAGAAGTATCTTGTAATATTGAATTTTACCATCTTTTATATCTTGCTTTGTTTAAGTTTAGGCTTGTTTACTTTAGTTCTCATTACTCTAGTTATTTAAGTTTCTATTTTTGATTTAATTAATTCTTCATCACTCTAAACTTGGAAATTCTTTCACACATCACTCACTATAGAATCTGAAATACACAACTCTTACACAATCCCTTGGGTATGATATTTAAAGGCCTTAATCTTATTTTTCTATATAACTAGCCGATTTAGTATACATGTTAGATACCGATCAAGTTTTTAGCGTAATTGCTGGCGATTGCCATTTGTTTTAAATTTTAAAGTGAATTTTATGTGTTCTTTTTTTTCTTTCTATTCTTTATTCTTTTATTCTTTACATTTATCAATAGTTAATGGTAAAATATGACCCAATTCTACCTACTGACCTTGAAATTGAGAAAACATTCCGTAGGATCAGGAGATTACAAAGACTCAACATAAACCCACTAGAAGAGCCACATGATGATCCTCTTATTAATGATACACCACCTTTACTCGGAGGACAAGTTAACCAAAATCAGGCCCAAAGGAATGGGATGAGACCAATAACCATAAGAGACTATGCCACTCCTAGGTGAAATAAGGAGCACAGGACCATTATGCTACCTCAGAATGTGTTAATAGATGTTATTAGGCTTAAACCATTTTCATTTACCCTCATTGGTAAGGTAAAGGATTGATTACAAATGCTACCAAGCCAGATCATTAAATCATATGATCAAATATAATAGAAGTTCCTAGTCTAATTCTTTCCTCCAACCAAAACAAACATAATTAGGAATAACACTTATAATTTCTAGGAGTTGTATGAGGAACCATTTCATGAGGCTTGGGATAAAGACTTTTAAAAAGTTATCCACATTATGAAATTGCTATCCACCAACTAATATCTACTTTTATATAGGTGTGAAGCAAGCAACTAGATCTCTCCTAGAACCAGCTTCAGGTAGGAGTTTCATGAATAAGATAATGTAAAAAGCTTTTATTACTGCTTGATGAAATGGATACAAATGAATGGGTAAATACAAGGACCATATAAAAGAAGCAATAAGTGCATAATGTGAATGAAATAACCATACTTAGGGCATAAATGGAGTTATTGAAGAAGAAGTTAAATGGTTTGAAGGTGCACAATATGTCGGCTTTGTCTCAAATAAGTGATACTTATGGAGAGACATCTATAGCATATGAAAATAAGAGTGAAGAAAGCTTAGGTGTAGTAGTTGAGGATGTGAATGCAATAAATCCCTATAGTAATACTTACAATCCTGGGTGGAGAAATCTCCCTAACTTTTCATGGAGAGAAGGGAACCATACTTCAACATCTAACCCTCAACCTAAAGCCCTCTTTAGTCAAAACACAGCTCCTCATGCTAACAACCATCAACCATACCAAGCATAAGGCCCAACACACTATCCATCTACCTACCAAGCTCAACCTTATCAACCACCGGGACTTTAAGCAAGACCTCAACCCACTCACGATAGGAAACCAAACTTAGAGAAAATATTTGCTAGCTTCATGACTACTCAATCCACATTCATGGCAAGCCAAGATACTAGATAAAAATCTCAAGATATTTGGATAAGAAATCAAGATACCTCCATTAGAAATTTAAAGACTCAAATAGGGCAACTTGCAAATTCACTCTTCAATAGGATTCATGGCACATTCCCATCTAATATGGATCGAAACCCTAATGAAAGTGCAAAAGCAATTACCTTGAGAAGTGATAAAAAGGTAAAGGAGACTGAAAATGGTAAGAATTATTCATAATTTATGGAATCGACAACGGAAGTAAGTATTTCTAAGCCCAGTGTTAATATTGAAGTGCCTACTATTGTTGAGAAAGGTAAACATAAGGAAAAATTTATTTTCAATGTTGATGAATCTAAATTACCTTATCCTTCTTTAGATAGAAAAGAAAACCATAATGAACAATTAACTAGATTTTTGGATATGTTTATAAAGTTGCATGTGAATTTACCATTTGTTAAAGCTTTATTACATATGCCTAAATATGTTAAATTCATGAAAGAGTTATGTTCCAATAAGAAAAAGCTAAAAGGGGTAGGTACAGTACAATTGTCTGAAAATTACATTGCTATATTGATGAATAAAATTCCTTAAAAATTATAAGATCCAAGAAGTTTTACTTTACCTTGTGAATTAGAAAGGAATTTTATTGGACATGCTTTATGTGATTTAAGTGTAAGTATAAATTTGATGCCCTATTCTATTTGTAAAAAATTAAATTTGGGAGACATCAAAGAGACTCGAATGATACTACAATTAGCAAATAGGTCAGTGAAAAGATCAAAGGGCATAATTGAGGATTTATTGGTGAAAGTCAGCAATTTTATATTCCCGATGGACTTTGTGATGATGGATATGGAAAAAGATAGGAAATGTCATTGATAGTAGGAAAGCCATTCTTGAACATGGCTAAGGCCTTGATAGATGTGCATAAGCAAATAGTGACCTTAAGGTTCAATGAGAAAGAGATGAAATTTAATGTCAACAAGGAGATACAACATCCTTCTTATGATTTTGAAGAATCCATCTATTTCATTGATGGTGTTCAAGAATGTGTAGATGAGAAGCAATGAGAAATTCTATTGGAAGATGACTTCAAGGATATTTAATGCATCCAAAAAGCAAGAAGCAAGGAGGAGAGAAAGAGGAGCTATTAAGAGAGTTAGAAAAAGAGTATGATAAGGAGGATTCGGTTCCTCCTAAAGGAGAAAATATTTTTGAACTTAAAATTCTTCCTTCATATTTAAAATATGTGTTTTGAGAGGAAAATACCAAACCAGTAATTATTTCTTCACCTTTGGAGGAAGATATACTCATGGAAGTGTTGAAGAAGGATAAAGGAGCCATTAGTTAGGAGACATCTGATCTTAAGGGAATTAGCCTCAATTTTTATACACTTTGGATACCTATGGAGAGTGATTTTAGCTGGTAGTACAACCCAAAAGGTGACTCAACCTAGCAATGCAAGAAGTTATGAAATAGGAGGTGCTTAAATTGCTTGATGCAGGTATTGTTTATCCTGTTTTTAATAGTAGTTGGATTAGTTCAATACAATGTGTGCCTAAAAAGGGAGGTATGACAGTAGTGACCAATGAAAAATATGAACTCATCCCCACACATATAGTGACGAGATAGAGAGTGTATATAGACTATAGGAGATTAAATAATACCACTAGGAATTATCATTTTTCTTTAACCTTCATTGATCAAATGTTAGAAAGGTTGGTGAGTAATAGATTTAACTACTTTTTAAACAGTTATTCGGGGTATATAGAAATACCTATAGCCCCAGAAGATTGAGAAAATACCATATTTACATGCCCCTATGACACATTTACATATAAGAAAATGCCTTTTGGTCTTTATAATACCCCTGCCACTTTTCAAAGGTGTATGATGGTAATTTTTTATGACTTTATTGAAAAATTCATTGAGGTTTTATGGATGATTTTACTTTATATGGTTTTAATTTTGAGTCTTTTTTATCTAATCTTGCATTTATTTTAGAAAGATATGAAGAAACTAACCTTATCATAAATTGGGGGAAATACCATTTTATGGTTAGGGAAAGTATAGTTCTAGGATATAAAATTTTTGAGAGAGGAATTGAAGTAGATAGGGCAAAAGTATATGTTATTGATAAATTATCTTTCCCTACCAGTGTTAGAGACATGAAGAATTTCCTTGGTTATGCTGGATTCTATCACCGGTTCATTAAGAATTTTTCGAAAATAACTAAGTCATTTTCAAATTTATTGCTTAAAGATGTTGAATTTAACTTTGATGATGAGTGTTTACAGGCTTTTAATTTATTGAAGCAAAATCTAATCACAACAACGATCATAGCATCATCGGATTGGAGTTTACTATTTGAAATTATGTGTGATGCTAGTGACTATATAGTGGGAGCTATTTTAGGCCAAAGGAAGGAGAGAATTTTTCATACCATCTACTATGCAAGTCACACACTCACTAGTGCATAAGTGAATTACACCACCACGGATATGGATTTGTTGGCAATAGTATTCTCATTTAAAAAATTTAGGCCACATCTCATTGGTTTCAAAGTTATAGCATGATTGGATCATGCGGCTCTTAGGCACCTCTTTACTAAGAAGGATTCAAAATTGAGGCTGATAAGATGTGTTCCGCTACTTCAAGAATTTGATACAGAGATTAAGGATAAGAAGGGAGTAAAAAAGTTTATGGCAGGTCATTTATCTAGATTGGATCATGCTGATATGAAAAAAGAGAAAATTTTTAATTTATTTTTAGATGAACGTATTTATGCAATTTATTCATGTGAAATTTTAACTCATTGGTTTGCTGATATTGCTAATTTTATTGCAGGAGGTTATCTTCCAAAAGACCTTACTTGGCAACAAAAGAAAAAATTGAAGACGGATGCAAAGCATTACATATGGGATGGCCCATATTTGTTTAAATTATGTCCCAATCTAGTGCTCCGAAGATGCATTCTGAAGGAAAAGCAAATAGAGGTTGAAGGTCACCATAGACCAAATCACACAGTGGCAAAAATTTTACAATTAGGTATCTTTTGGTCTTCTCTTTTTAATGATATTAAGTCTTTTATAGCTTTATGTGATAGGTGTCAACGTGTAGGTAATATATCAAAACGAGATGAGATGTCAATGAATAATGTGTTAAAATTTGAAATTTTTGATGTCAGGGTATTAACTTTACGGGACCATTTTCGAACTCATTCAGGTTTAAATACATCTTAGCTGTTATAGATTATATGAGTAAGTGGGTAGAAACAGTAGATATCAGGATATGTGATGCTCGAGTCATACTTGAATTTCTTAGGAGGAATACTTTTACTAGGTTCAGGGCATCAAGGTCCTTTATTAGTAATGGAGGCAAACATTTTATCAACCATCAATTTAAAGCATTGCTTAAGAAGTTTGGTGTTAGATATAAAATTACAATCCCATATCACCTCTAAGTAAATGGGTAAGGGAAAATGTTGAATAGGGTGTTGAAATCAATCTTAGAGAAAACGGTGAATAATGCTAGAAAAGATTGATCTCAAAAGTTAGATAAAGCTTTTTAGGATTATAAAACTACATTTAATACCCCTATAGGAATGTCTTTTTTTAGGTTAGTTTTTAGGAAAATGTATCATTTACCGATCGAACTAGCGTACAAGGTATATTGGGCTACAAAGTTGCTAAATTTTGATTTAAGATGCGCAGAAGAAAAATGATGTTTGCATTTTAATGAATTTGAGAAGTTTCGACAATGGTCTTATGATAATGTTGCTCTATACAAGGAAAAAATAAAGCATTGGCATGATAAAAAGCTCAATCATAAGGAATTTGCTTCTGTAATGTTAGTTTTGCTTTACTATAGTTTATTGAGGTTATTTCCAAGTAAGCTAAAATTTAGATGGTTTAGGCCATATCAAGTGATCTCAAGCAATGAATTTGAAGTGGTTATCATCAAGAATCCAAAAGATGATCATAAGTATAATTGGAGGTTATTGAAGTAACCTAAGTTTTCCTAAATTCCTAAATTAAGTTAATGGCCACAAGTTAAAGCCTTATCATATTGCTTAATTGGAGGTTACTGAAGTAACCTAAGTTTTCCTTGACATGTAAGGTGATTCTAAAAGTCTAGTTTGCTTTGATTTGTTGTGTAATTCTTTAATTTGCTTTGATTTATTTGAGTATTTCTCTAGTTGTTTTCATTATTAAAGTGTGAGTTTATTTTATTTTTATATGTTTAATGATTCATGAATTAAGGGAGAGTTATTCATATTCTAAGTTATGAGTGGTTTTGAAATGTTATTTAACAGGACTATATGTTTTCATTAAGTGCATGCATGGTTTTGATTGAGATTTGGTTGATTATTTAAGGAGGAGTGTAACTAGAGTGAGTTGTGTTTAATAGTTTAAAGAGATTTTGTAGAATTTATTAGTCTTGTAGAGGTTAATTTAAAGAGGGAATAGGGAAAAATAAATGATAATTAAGTTAATTTAGGAATTTTGAGCTTAAAGTGCACCAAAAAATCATTTGGGAGTTTTGGCCTGGAGAGGATCTCCTCTACCGAAGGCTTTGCCCCCTCTACCAACGGTTTTGCTCTCTTGGTCCAGAATACAGCCCCTCGACCAAGGGCCTAGTACCTCCCCACATCTGAAAATTTTTCCCTCTATTGGGGGCTTTGCCCACTCACATATCGAGACCATCTCCTCTATCAAGGGCTTTGCCCCTTCTATCTAGGGACTTTACCCTTTAAGGTCCTCACTCCATTTCCTTGCCCCTCCACACTCCATTTTCGGCCAAATCTTACACTCCCTCACCTAAAGGAACTCCCTCCCTCACCCGAGACACCATCTCCCTCCACCAAGGCACTTAAGTTCAAATTTTAATTTTTCTTCATTTCTGATCTCTATTCAAACAAGTAAGTGCATATTACTGAGTTTAATTCTTACATTTACATGTTAGCTTACTTGATTTGGATTGGAATTGGATTTTTTATTTTAAAAAATGGATTTATTTAGAGTTAAATTTAAGCTCAATCATTGTTTCTCTTGTACTCCATTTACATCTAGCTTGCTTATTGTTTGCAATTGATGCTTAATTTAAATTGTTGGCTTAATTTGGAGTAGAGATTATTTCCACATTGGCTTAGCTCATTTGTGCATGCAAGGTGTTTGATAAAATATCTAAGTGACTAAGTTTACCTCACTGGTTTAAATTTTCTTCATCCAAACCATGTTTAATTAATCTTATGTTAAATTATTTTCTTTATAATCTTAATTTCTACTTTGTGCTTACTTGATATTGTGCATTTGACATGGATGAACTCGAGCTAAATGTGACTTGTTCCTTTGGAGTAAATTATTGAGTTTTCAATGTTAGACACTTACTTTTGCTACTTTAACTCATGTAGTGGCACCTAAGAGAACACGAAATGATGGAGCTTCAAGCTCTTCAGGATTGCACATTCCACCCTATGTTGATGAGGAGAAGTTCACATTATACAAATACTTTGGGACTGCAACCTATGTCAATCTAGTCTATTTGAATGATTTTTTTGGACATTGGTGATGAAAATTTGTTAGCTGAGATCTTACCACTAGTTAGAAACATAAGTTAGAAGGAGTTTATTAAAAAGAGGTTGAAATTTCATCCCCCGCTTGCAAGAGGCTTCCTCACTTCCTTTCGTTGCTACTTTGAGGATGAGAAGGATAATGGCATTGTGAGTTTTAAACTTGGTAGGAGAACATACACTATGATTTTTCTTAAATTTTCAAAGCATTTGGGATTTCCATTGGATGAGATAAGTGAATTACCTAATGCAACCTCGAGTGAGAATTGGGCAGTAATAAGAGATCCTATCAACCTGGTGGCATGGAATGCAAGTCGAACTAAGTCTCACTCTTTACGGGATCATGCACTGTAATTTTTAAATTGATTCTTATCAATCACAATCTATAACTATCTTGGTGGCCCGAGTGAAATAAACACGGGTGAGTTACTTCTATTGAGGTGAATGGTTGAAGGAATCTGAATCAACTGTACATTTCATCTATAGTGAAAGATAGAGGATTTACAAAGGAAGCTCAATGCTATCAAGGTTATCTCTATTGGATGGATTGCTACTATCATGTTAAAGGCAGTGAAATACCTAAATATAGGGGATCTTCTACCTAGCGATATCCAATAAATTGATTATGCCATGTTAAAGAGTATGAAGGTAATGTGGGATGAATCGCACCGCTATTGGACGACTAGGGAAGAATACTAGCAACTGCTTCATATTGGTCACGATGGAAAACCAAGAAAGGAAGATGAAGAGGCACATGATCACCAAAAGGCACCAGTAGTTAAAGCATCTCCTTTACCCCAAATGATGAATTTCTTGAATTAGGTGAATCTAAGATTAGATATCAAGATGGGCAAATTGATAACTGGCAAAAGAGCTTAGAGCACCTTACCACACATTTTAAGCAGTTCACCATCAGTTTTTAGAAGTGTTTTCCAATAGCACCGTCACCACCATCATAGTGATTGGAGCTTAGTTTTTCTACGGACAATAAACTTTTGAGGGCAAGGGTAGATCTTATTTAAGCTCAATTTTGCTTAAGAAATTCATGAAGTAGACAATCTCACACTACCCTTTATTCATGAAAGTCTTTATTTTAGTTTGTGTGTTTATTTTTACTTTTGTTTTTTTTATCTGTGTTTATTTTTATTTTTGTGCTTGGTTTGTA
This sequence comes from Excoecaria agallocha, assembly GCA_037975025.1. Lineage (NCBI taxonomy): Eukaryota > Viridiplantae > Streptophyta > Magnoliopsida > Malpighiales > Euphorbiaceae > Excoecaria > Excoecaria agallocha. The sequence goes on along the minus strand of JBBPFJ010000712.1, from coordinate 23,011 downwards.
ACTTTAAGCAACCTTGTAATTTGTCTTAGTAGTAATAATAGTGCTTTTATTTTGCTAGTTTATTTTTTAGTTTTGGTTATGCTAATGATTTAGTTAGTTCAAAGTATCACTTAGTTTGCATTTAATTTGGTTCATCACGATTTTCTTCTAAAAAATCGAACATGTTGAACTTTAACTTAGAATGTGAAAAATGAGAGTAATAATTCCATACAGGGAAAAACTATAAATATATAATAAAATAAGAATAAAAGAATAAAATATGCAAGAAGAACGTGATAAAGTTAATTAAATAAGAAAAAAGGTGAGAAGTGCAGTTAATAAGTCAAAAAGGGCAAAATTATAATTAGACGAGAAAATAAGGACCAAAAAGTAAATTAGGCATAGAGAAAGTCATAAATATGAAAATCGAGAAACAAAGTGAAAAAATATGATTAATAAACTCAAAAAGAGCAAAAATATAATTATGTTATAAAATAGAGGTCAAACCGTAATTTGACATCAATAAAATGATTTAAAAAGTTAAAATGACCAAATTTGTGAAAAAGAGTAAAATTGTAAATAATAAAAATTTTAGGGATCAAAATATAATTTTTCACTTAGTAGGAAAATAAGAGGACTAAAAAGGAAAATTTTCATCTAAATTAAATTAAAGGTCAAAGGAAACAAAAAGATTTAAAATCGAAGTCAAACAAGGTAAAAAATGTTGAATAAAAAGTTTAGGTACCTAATTATAATTTTACATGCAAGTAGAAATTATGTAATATTTAATAGGAAAATATTGAATATAAAAATGATTAAAGAAAAAAGGGCAAATTTGAGGATAAATTAAGTTAAGCAGAAAGAAATAAAAAGATTAAGGACTAAATTATAATTTTTCACTTAAACAAGAATTATGTGGAAATTAATAAGAAAAAATAGGCATTAAAAGGATCCAATAGTAAAATTAGGGTAATAAAAGAATAAATTGAATTAATTAGCCAAAAGTAAAATAAAAAAGGTAAAATGATAATTTATCGTTACATAATGGAATGTTGGAAATTAAATTGTAAATTAAAGAGCAAAAATGAAATAAATTGTACAAGAGAGTAAATAAGGGTAAAATGGTCAATAGGTAATAAAGTTCAAACAGAAAGAGGTCAAAAGAGAAGTTTCAACAAATTTAGTATATGAAAGGCAAAATCATAATTAGTTAAAGAGTTGAAAAAATAAAGATAAAACTGTAATTTGGAAAAAAAAAGTAAATTTAAAGACTAGAAAGAAAGGAAATGAGATTTTATAGCGAATAATATCAAAGAGGAGAAATAAAGGGTAAAATAGTAATTAAAGAGAGAGATAACAAAAAGATCAATTGATTTAGAAAAGGAACCTAAATATTAATTTAGGAAATAAAGAACGTAGATGTTATACTGAGAAAATAAATAAGATTTAAATGTTATGTTGATTAAAATAAGGATCTAAACAAAAATATTACAAAAGATGGAAAAATTCAAGAGTAATTAAGAAATTAAGTACAATAAAGTAACACCCAGTCAGTAAAAGAAGAAATTTATAATAATATTAAAATAGAATTACATAAATAGTATACTCAATGAAGATTAAATTTATAATTATGATGAGAACAACATAAAGTTCAAATAAAATGAAATAAGTAAAATAATTAAATTATGCGGCAGTCAAGGACCAACTAGTAATTAAGTAAAAAGATAGGGGTATAAGAGTAAATTAATGTTAAAACTATAAGTAACTAAGGTTAGATAGCAAACAGGTTGAAATATAAGAAGATAAAGTTAAGAAAGGCTAAATGGTGGTTAGAAAACATTTGCACATATAAATAGACAAATAGAATAATAATAAAAAAATAAAATAAGAAATAAAATAAGTTTATTTAAATGAAATTTTGTGTAGTTATATCCACCACTAGGCAACAATGTTGCTTAGCACGTGGTTTGTTAACTGCGCACAGGAATAGATAATTGAGGACGTGATGAGAAAGGATCGAAATGGTATATACATGTGATGCGTATATGCACACGAAGATTAGATAATTTAGGTAATAGATTTTAGATAATTGACTTGTAGTAATTAATATTGTAATTTGAATGCAAATGAACTGTGAATCTGATGATACATATACATGTTTAAGCATATGTGAATGGAATTTTATTGTTGTGTTGCGATGTGGATAGATGATTGATTTAGAAGTACTATGAATGTAAATGGAGTATTAGAAGTGGAGGTTTTCTTTTTGGAGTGTTATTTGTCAATTTGTAGGTTTGGGTAGCATAATTTACAAGCAGTTATGCTGCCGAAATTTGAATTGAATGAATAGTAATCATGTGATATTGTTAGCAATAGTATATAGAATAAGGAAATCATTAATGAATCAAGGGTGTTGCTGTAATGGCTGAAACATCGGATCAGCTGTGCATGGTATTTTCTGATAGTGAATAGTATATTCGAGCTGAAAAGTACACCTGGAATTAAAAAAATTTATTTGACCATCAGAAAATATGGATCACAGGTAGTCTGGAGTTAAAATTTGAAGTGAAATTGATGTCAAACAAGCCTCCAAAAGTCAAAAATATGAAAAACGAAGCGGTTTGATTTTAGGTTAATTAGTTTAATCAAGGTTTGATCGAGCCGTTAAAAAAAGCAAATGAAGTCCAAAAATTATTAAAAATTACATATGTGCCTAAAATAATATTTAGATTATTTTGGCTATAAAAAATAAATTTTTTGGTAACATCGATATTTTTGAATTGGATCGATCTGAACGAATCGAATCAGTAACGAGCTCCGATTGGGCTGAAATTTTGTGTACAACCTATTTTATATGTGATAAGAATGATGAAATTAATTTTAGAGCGATTTAGAATTGGAAAGAGAGAAAATTGCAGAAAAATAATAAAAATGGGCTTATTTTTTGCTATTGGACTTTAATTGAGTGGGCTTTGGTTTGACCAAACCCAATCCACCAAAAGCCACTATAAAAAGGAGATAAGAATAGTGAAAATTTGTGGCTTCTCCTTCCTTTTCAGCTCTCTTGTCCTCCCTCTTCAACTCTCTTCTCCTCCATAGGTGATCAAAATTCTTTGCTTTCTCTCTCTCTCAAAATTTCTTTAAATTCTTCACTCTTTTTCTTTAGATAAAGCATTGGAGATGGTCTACTATCTCTCTAGATCATTTTAACAGCCTTCATCCTTTGATTTGAGGAAAGAAAGTAAGAGAAATCAAGTAAAAAAAGCTTAGCAGTCAAATTGAGGTAAGAGATTTTCAAGGTTTTAATTTTATTTGAGGGTACCTACAAGTATTTTTAGGTGCCTAGAGTCCATTTTTTAGGTCAAATTGAGCTAAAGAAATTGAAATCATAGTGTTTCTTTGGTTAGAGATTTCGATCACTTGTGGGTTTTAATGGTGATGGATGATTTCTTTGGTTTAAGGCTTGAAAAATGAAGCTTAAGGAATGTTAAGCACAAGAAAAAAGGTAAGTGACTATGAAATCTTCCAATTTCCCTTATTTTGCATGTAATTTTCTCTATGTAACTTAGGAAAATATTATGAAAAATATGAATAATTGAAATTGGCTTTAGAAAAATGAAATTGGATCTTAATTATGCCTAATTGTAAGCTTAATTTGATTGAAACAATTTTGAAAAGTGATGCTTCTTTAGTGGCCGAAATTGTGCCAAAGTAAATTTAAGGGTTATTTGGCATGTTTTGTTGAATTTATACCTTAAAATGATAATAAATATGAAATAGAATATCCATGAATTTTTATAGAATTTATGAAAATTATTTGAGTATTTCTGAGTAATTAATTGATTATGTAACAAGTGAAAATGTTAAATTATTGTGAAATAATTTATGAAATAAGTGAAATATGTACCCATGAATTTTTATAGAATTTATTTGAATATTTTAGAAAAAATATTTGAATATATACAAAAGAAATTGGTTGAATTATTGAGTTATAATTCATAATTTAAGTGAAAGAAATAATAAATAATATTGATATAATTCATAAATTATCCAAAGATGATAAAAAGATTGACCAATTAATGCATTAAAATGAAAAGACAATAAAAAGTATAATATGTAAAATGATCATGTCGAATTATTGAGAAATAATTCATAATTTGATAAGAAAAAAGTGAATTATTGTAAAATAATTTACAAACTGTATAAAAATATTAAAAATTCTGAACGACCTTATTATTGGACAAAAAAAGCAAGGAAACTGTTAAATATCTGAAAGGTAAAATGTAGTGTAAAGTGAAAATATTGAATTATTAGAAAATAATTCTTAAATCGATGAGAAAGTGGTGAATTATGATGACATAATTCACAAATTGTATATAAAGTCATAAATATTACATCTTTCACGGAACAGTCTTTTCCGAAGTAAAGATAGTACTAAACGGTAAAATTTTTTTTCTATTTATTCAGTAACATTTTAAACAATTAATCATACACTAATAAAATTCATGCAAACATTTTCACCAAACACTCACATATCAATAATCATAATAACAAAAATCAAAATACAGTTTAATCTTTTACCTTAATTGTCTACGTATATACATGCCATAATACAACTCGATTTAACACTATTTTTTCTTTCCTAATCTTACTCCACTGTGTATAATGCTCCAACCTCACTTCATAACCTGTATGCAGTAAACACTATGTGCTGAGCACTAGTCATGCTCAGTGGTGACTACTAATCCTAGAATTTCCTAATTAAAACATAATGACATAGATTATGCCGCTCTTATTTTTATTTCATTAAATATTTGCTTTTACTTCTGTGAACATTAATTTCATTATTTACCCATAATTTTTCTGATAATCATTTTGCTTTGATTTTAAATCTTGCGATTTGCTTTACATTATTTACTTATGTGAATCGATTTCATATTAACTTTTACTTTTACGTTTCTTCTTTACTCTAACTTTTACTTTTACCTAATTTTGGTTTATATTTTTAATCACATCGATTTAATTATTTTTTCATTTAACGGTTTATATTGATACTCATGTCTTAAATGATACCAAATCTTTTCACTATTTTATTTCTCTATTTTACTTTAACTTTTAATTAATTAACATATTACTATTTCCAAGTCTTTTAACCTTTAATGTAAAGTAATACGATTATTTTGAAATACTTTGCATTCAATCTTTATTCTTCTTCTTTTTACCTTTAAACATGTTCAAAAACTTATTTAGGATTTTGTATCTTTTTTTTCCTAATTGAACAATATTATGTCTTTTTATCGTTTTACTTTTCATTTAACTTTTCCATCTAGAATTTATTATTTAGGCATAAATTTTCACTTAAGGACAGTGTTCTCACTTTTTGACTTTAAATAGGAAATTTGTACTATTTTCCAAACTTGTTATTTTTTAGAATAATAATTGGTATATAAAATATCAACTAACGTTAATTTATCTTTTTCATTTAAAAATTCATCTTAAACCTTTATTTTTCTTTACAAACGCTTAATTTAATCTTCATTTAATATTTTATTCTTATAAAATATTTCTTTTTCATTTTTGCTTATTAATCATAATTTTTTAGAAACATTGTAGTTTTATCCTAACTTTTCATTTTCTTTCAAACAAATCATTTTTTTCATTATAAACTTTATATTTAATTTATTTAGATAATGCTAATTTATCCATTACAATACACCTCTAGTGCAATAAGACAGAATTCTAAAAAATGATATGCGAGACATGTACTCAAAGGTCCCACTGAGAGAGAAATGATCCCTTCGAAAAATATTTCACTTTCACTTAAAACACTGAAGCTATGAAGATCAGAGATCCTACCCATAGCAAAACAAGTCGACATGACTTGCACCGCGCTATAAGGTATCCCTATGGCTAGCCAATTATATCCTAAACAGAATATCATTACCTGACTATTGCTAAGAGCAAAACAATCAATTATATTCGAAATAATTTTTAAACATTTAAAAATCTTTAGTTTCTTCCTTTATTTCTTGATACAACACATTTTTGTCAATCAAACTCTTTTTTTTTTTATGCTTTTGACTATTCGGTAGCTTTTTCCTTTTTTTTACTTTCTTTCACTTTATCTTTTTAAATCACTTTTGTGAATTATTTTTCAATAATTCACTCAGATACTTAAGACTTTTCAGTCTTTTATGTACTCTATGAATTATAGCATTATAATTCACAATTATTTTTATTCTTTTTGTGTAATCCTCTATGAATTATTTTCTAATAATTCAATAATTGACTTTTTTCGATTTTTTCTTTTTTTTCTGTCAAAAATTTTAGTCATTTAGTATGCCAACTTTTATTCATTTTGGTGAATTATTTTATAATAATTCACTCTTTTAATACTTTTTATTGACTAATTTATTTTGATAAATTAGTTAAATATTTATTTCATAACTTTTTGAACAATTATGAATTATATTAATATAATTCACTATTTTATTTTTCGAAAATGTATAAATTGACTTTTTTATTTCTTTTTATATGGAAGTAATTTACTTCACATTAATTTATTATCATATATTTTTTATTGAATTATTTCTCAATAATTTAATATTTTTAATTAAATATAATCAAAATTTTATTTCAAAAAGATTCTAGTAATTCATATAAATTCTATAAAAATTCATATGCATATTATTTTATAATTTCTATCATTTTTACTTATTTTATGAATTATTTCATTAAAATTCATTATTCTCACTCATTACTTAATTCAATAATTATTCTCAAAATATTCAAATAATTTCCATAAATTTTCTAAAAATTTATGGACAATTAATTTTAGGTTTATTATTATTTTATGACATTTTATAACATAATTATCAAAATTTCACTATTTTTATCAATTATATTATTCCATAAATATTCTAAAAATACTCATATAATTTTTATAAATTTCATAAAAATTTATGGATACATTATTTCACACTTGCCACCTTTTTTCACATATTTTGTGAATTATTTCACAATATTTCATCAAGTTCCTTCTTTAAATACCCAATTATTAAACTTTAAAATTCTCAAATTAATCTCATAAATCGTTTAAAAATTTAAGGACATTAATTATAACATTTATGGTTAATTTGGGTTATTATATATTAATTTCATGCAAAAATCATCTAATTATATTTAGGCATAAATTCAGCCAACATAACATTTTTATCCTACAAATTTATTTGTCTCACTTTAAGCAATTAATTGTCATTCTCCATGATCTAATTTTATTTTTCTCACATCAATTTCATTTATTAAGCAATTTAACAAAATTTTTTCTAATTACATAAAGAAAATTAATTCACATAAATGGGAAATAAAGGACTTTGTAGCAACTTATATTTTTCTCATGCTTATGGATGCCTAACCCTCCCTTTTTCTTGCTTTAATCCATGAAAACTCCTTTCTCTTCACTTAATCCCACCATGGCCGGCCAAACAACCTCATTAAATCCTTTTTTTCCTCAAATGCAAAATTTAAGCTTATAATTAGTTTCTACATCTCAAAAACTATGAAAAAACACTAAAAAACCAATTAAAATCAATTAACTTCTTAAATTCTATCTTACCCCTTTTTCTTTCTCAACTTGATTTATTGCCTTTCTTTGCTCAAATCACTTGGTTGAGGCCACTAGGGTGACCTAGAGAGATGGAACTTCATCTTGTATGTTGGAATTTATGAGACATTTGGAGTAATAAGGAAAGAAATCAAGGAGAAAGAGAGGAGATGATTTCGGCCTTGGAGAAGAAGGAGGATGGCTGGAGATTTTTTTTGAGTTATCTCTAGATTTTTAACCTTCTTATACCACTCTCATGGGCCCAAAATTGGGCTTGATGAGTGGGCTTTGCCCACTTAAACATTAAGGCCCATTTTAAGCTCATTAAAGCCCAATCCAATTTCTCTCTCTTTCTCACTTCAAATCACTCCAAAAATAATTTTATCATTTTTATTACATAAAATATAGCTAGTACACAAATTTTTGGCTTAATCGGAGTCCGTTATCTATCCAATTCAAACTTATCGATCCGATTCGATAACTGCCAGTATCACCAAAAATTCAATTCTCATCACTAAAATATTCTACATAAAAATTCATGTAGACATGCAAAATCTAATAATTTTCGGAGTTAATTTGCTATTTTTAAAAATTTATACAAAATCAAGTCTCTTTCACTACTAGAAAAATTGACCCGCTACCTTTTTTATATTTGTTATTTTTGGAGGTCTATTTAACCTCAGTTTCACTTCAAATTTTAACTTTGGACTCACCATGACCCATACTTTCCAATGGTCCAATAAAATATTTTTGACTTTCAAGTGTCCTTTTAGGCCTGAGAAATATTATTTACTGTCGAAAAGTATCATTCACAGCTAACCCAATGGTTAGGCCATTACAATAAAAATGTGATTGTCAGAATAATAGAAAAGAAAAAAACTACTGAATAGTCAAAAGTACTGAAAAAGATTGACTGACAAAATATATTATTTTGAAAAGTAATTGAAATTATTAAAAATCTGAAAAATATTTTAAAAGTGATTTTGCCCTTATCAATAGTTAGGCAGTAAGAGTCTTGTTCAGGATATGATTGGCTAGCCATAGGAACACCCTATACCGCGGTGCAAGTCATGTCGACTTGCTTTGCTATGGTAGGTCTCTGATTTCCATAGTATCTGTTTGTTCTGATATATAATCTGTGAGACTTGGTCCTTTGGATTTATTTCTCAGTTTATATGTGGTCCTGTGGGATTCATGTCCTATATATCCTATATGAAAAATTTTATTGGGATTGTACTATGAGCATTATAATAAGAATAAGTTAAAAATGCGAAGAAAGCTAAAAGTGAAAAAAGATCTAATTGAAAGAAATAAAAAGTTTTGGGGTAAAATTGTAATTTTTTTCAAAAATTGTACTTAATGAACAAAAGAGATGAGAAAATATTTTACAAGGGTAAAATGGTAACTTAATAACCAAAAAGTCAAAGAATGAATTTTTGTAAAGTAAAAGGACTAAAACATAATTTTAAATGAAAAAATCAAAATAATGATCAATTGGTATATTGTGTGCCATTTATTGCTTTGAAAATAAAAAAATTTAAAAAATAGTGCTAATATTGTGATTAAAAGCCTAAAAATGTTAATACCATAATTAACTAAGAAATTAAGGATTAAAAATGAAATATTGTATGAATAGTTCAAACAAGAACTAGATATAAATTTTGTAAGCCAAAGTGAAATGAAAAATAAAAATAAGTAAGTTAATAACAATTTTGCAATTAAAAATGTCAATGTGGCAATTTTATAATAAAAGTGTGTAAAAAGAATATTTTTGTAATAAAATAAAAAATCAAAGACTTAATTGCAAGTTTACCAAAATTATGGTATTACTTTTGTATTGAATGTTAAAAGTATTGACAATTGTAATTTGATAAATAATTAAAAAGTCAAAGTGAAAATAAATGAACTATTGGAAAAATCATAATTAAAATGTAAAAAAGATAATTTTATAAGTAATTGAAAAATTGAAAATTTAATTTAAAAATTGCCATATTAGTGGTTATTAATAGTGTAAAATGTTGAATGAACTGATAATTGTATCCGAATGATTAGATAAGAAATTTTGCTTAAAAAGTCAAAGTCAAGCCAAATAAATTGCCATATATGCCAAAAGTCAATTTAAAAGTGAAAATAAAAAAATAATGGTAATTTTGTAATTAAATTATAAAAAAGGATATTTTTATAATAAATTAAAAAGTTTAGGACCAAAGTTTGCCAAAAGTTTAGTAATAAATTGAAAATACTGTTAAAAATGTTTAAAAGTGCTTTTGATAAGAAAAATATAATTTTTAGCTTAATTAATATAGTTATGCTTATTTGAAAAATTCTTCGACTCATAGTCACCACTGAGCATATTTAGTGCTCGGCTCATAGTGTTTACTGCGTACAAGTTCTAAAGAGTATAGCAAAGTGTAATGTCCCAAGGGATATATCGGTACTTAATTGTAAATGTGTTAAGGACGTGATTGAAATTGATGTAAATGTTAAGGACAATTTTATAAAATTGTCAATTTAAGGGCACATTTGCATTGTTAGAAAAGTAGTGGGGCTTGATTGGAAATTTTAAATTATCTTTATGTCAAATGTGAGAAGTGAGGGGAGATGAGGGACCAAAATGAACTTTGCTAAGATTTTTGGGAGCCACCAATAGGAATAAAACAAATAGAATGTTGGAAAGGAAAGAAGAAAATTTGGGTTTTCTTTGAGTTGGCCGGCCATATTTGGCCACAATCAAACACAAAGTTTTTGTTTATCTACCTTGGCGTTTCTTCTTCTTTTATCCTCAAGCTTGCATGGATGCTGCTCCAAGTAGAAAAAAGGTTGTAGATGGTTGAGATAAAGAGCAAGAGAAAGGAAAGAGAAAGAGAGATAGAAAAAAGGGAACTTTGGTGCCCTAATAAGGTACGATAGTTATATTATTGTTCTACATGTTTGTAGTTGAAATAAATTGTTATATGTGCTTTAGATGATCTATAGTTGATATTTGAGTGAAAAATTCAATGTATAGTGGATGAGAAAGATGATTTGTGCATTAGGAAGAGATAAGGTGAAAACTGTCCAAGGTTCACTTGAACCAGTTTCAGTGTAAAGTATATAACTCTTTTTGTAGATATCTGATTGATGTGATTTCAGTTGGATATGAAAGATAAGACATAGATCTACAACGTTGTAGAAGAAACCAGGATCTAAATCTATCTCTAGAGTGTCCGAAAAGGAGCTTGAAGTGGACAGACTCCTGTTGTCCATCGCCTAGGAACAATCTATAATTTTTTAGTGATATCTTAAGATTTAGAAGTCATAATTAAGTGATTTCTGATGTTTTAGAAACTAGATACATATTGGAACAACTTTGTAGAAGACCACATTTCCTGAAAATGACTTTTTATAGGTCACAAATGGCATAACATTCGAGCCTAGAAATCTATCTTTGAGCGGTTTGGGCCTCACGGTTACTAGGTTTTTGGTAGTAACCGTGAGGTACCCCAGTTTTCAGTCCAGACCCTGAAAAAGACCTATCTCATGGTTACTAAGCTTTTCATAGTAACCGTGGCCCCTTTAAAAAGTAGAGACCACGGTTATTACTCATCTGGTAATGACCATGAGGTAGTATGATGTAGTCTAGAGCCAAAAGGACGATTTAGGTCATGGTTACCATGATTTTGATAGTAACCATGACCTCTATTTCATGTTTGAGCCACGGTTACTAGGATTTTGATAGTAACCGTGATCCTATCCTGTCTTTCTTGAACTTGATTTTAAAGTCTCAAATTGTTATTAAAGCATGTTTAAGTCTTCATAAACACTTTTAGAGTGTTTTAAGTGTAAAAACAAGAGTAAGGAATGATATGAAATGAGTGTATAACATAATAAATTAGTGAAATAAAGTTAAAGATTAAGCCTTAAAACATAAGAATTTATACTAGTAATGAATGAGAGTGAACATGATAAATGATAAGTATAACGTTGCAAATTGCATGACAAATAATAATTATATTAATGTTAATTTTTAAGTGTATTTGAAGTTTAAGTAAATATAAATTGTTTAGTGATTTTGTTGCATGCTCTATTTGATGTGTTTTCTCTTTGAATCTAAATGTATCACGTGTGATAATTTAGAGTGATTAAATATTATTTGTAAGCCTGAATTTCACATAGTAGTGAGTAGATAGGCATACCTATAAAGGGGATAGTGATCGCAACTGCAAGTGTTGTCATCAAAATGTGACTAGTGTAGTGTTTGATACATTTTGGTATCTAATAAACTGAGAATTTTATGTCTCTAGTGTTTGATACTGCTTTTTAGTATCGAGTGTTTGTACCCGTATCCACCTTTATGAGAATTCAGGCAATGTAAGTGATTTGATAGATGAATAATGATAAGTGATTAACAATGTAAATATTTTTGTACTTAATAATAATGTTAATGCTTTTCATCGAATAATGAAGTGTAAGTGAAAAATTGTATTGTGATTGTTATTGAGTGTATAATTGCTATTGAATATGGTTAATGCATGTGCTAAATAAGAGTGACATGTTATTATGTTATATGTATTGGTATGTTATATTGATTGTATCTGTGACTTCGATAAGAAGTCAGTTGCACTGTTTACTCCCTACTGAGCCATTGCTCAGCACAGGTGTTTTCTCGTATAGGTACTCAAAGGTGAGAAAGTGCTTTTGCTAGAGTCAACATCTGCAAGGCACTAAAAGGGTAGCGAGTGAAGGAATAATTCTGATAATGTATTACATTATTATAAATGTACAATGTATAAAAGATTTGAAATATATATATATGTAATGAACTAAGTTGTAATTATACTTTAAGTATATTATATGTATTAAATGTTGTATGTATGTGTGTTTTTGTACAAGCAATTTAATAGAATATATGTAAATAAAAGGTAATAAGAGCAGGCATTACACAAAGTCTGAAGAAAAAGAAATGGTTATAATTATTTTATGTTTTGGCATGTATATATTTAGCTATCTGAAATGAAAAGATTAAATTGTAATTGATCAGTAAATTGATATGATTGTAGAAATGTATTTTGTTAGGAAATGGTTTTTGAATGGATCTGTTTGATATGTGAATGAATGTCTGAAATGTGTATTTATATTTGTTATAGACTGTTGTGCCTCTGAGAGACTGTGGTTTGTTTGATTTTTCAGGGGGTTAGTAAGTATATAGCTGTTATGTGTAGAATATTTGGTGAAATTAATAGTATTTTTAGATAGTTATAAGTCAAAACAAGTTAGTGATGAATTTGAATAATTGGTATGTATTATCAGATAGTGATTGGTTTGGTTAAGTTTATGATGTAGAAAAAAAAATTGGCAATTCGCTTAAGTTGGAAAAAAATTGTTACAAATAAGGGTGTTACATTTTGTGGTATCAAAGCGAAGGTTTAAACGATTCTAAGATCGAAGAGAGATAAGTGATTGGTTTATCTGTATATACATGCCAATTGTAAGTGAATAAGTGATAGGAGTCTGATGTGTACTTGCTCCTTTTTGATTTAAAGTGAAAAGTTGACATTTGACTGAGATTGTTAGATGTGGGGGATGGTGAAAGTGAGGCTTTTATTGGTATTGGACAGTTTGAGGCCCTATGTTAATAGGCTTTTCACCGGTGATTTCGTCTCCACCCTCACATTTAGATTTTCTCAATTTGATGACTAATTATTAGCAGCAGAGCTACAGTTGGATTAGAATATAAGTAGTGCTGCATGATATCTTTTGGAGATTGAAGTAGAGTAATAAATTATTGAGTGAATATGAGTGCGAGTTTGAGCGCCTAAGTGCCTTTATGGATGAAAGTCAGTCCATTGAAGAATAAAATAAAAAGTGTATCAAAGATCTGATAGGAGATTGTATATTGAGTTCAGATGGATTGTAAGGACACAGAGATACCTTGACTTGAGTGTCATGGTTTAGGCTGCTATTAAGTTAAAAGCTATATAGTCAGAGGAGGTTACCCCTAATGTGATGGATTGGTTATCCATCTACCAAGTGACGATAGACTATAAAAGAATGAGAGTATGTTGAAATTTGATGAAGGTCAGGAAATCACAGTTATAGATGTGAGAATCGACTTCCCATTTGATGTGATTTCTGCTACAGTTGTAAAGAGATTGATTAGAAATGGTGGATTGCTTACTTGTGTTGATAAGAAATTGTGCATTGCTTACTTATGCTTTGTAGTGGAGACAGAAAGAGAAAATTTAGAGGTATCAGAAGTGCCTACTGTCAGAGAGTTTCATGATATGTTCCTTGATAAGTTACCAAGTTTACCACTTGACAGGAAAGTAAAATTCTCTATTGATGTTGCTTCAAGCACTGTTCCTATCTCTATTGCTCCTTATAGAATAACACATGCAGAATTAAAAGAATTGAAGATTCAGTTACAAAAATTTCTTGATAAGGGATTTATCAGATCCGGTGTTTCTCCTTGAGGAACATTATCCTATTTGTAAAGAAGAACGACGAGACACTCAGGTCGTGTATTGACTACAGACAGCTTAAGAAAGTGACTATAAAGATTAAATACCCCTTCCTCTCATTGAATACTTATTTGATCAGTTGAGAGAAGTGGAAGTATTTTCAAGGATTGACCTAAGATCAGGCTATTACCTAATGCCAGTAAAAGAAATAATGTACCCAAGACTATTTTTTGCGTTAGATGTGGCCATTATGAGTTATTGGTCATGTCATTTGGGTTTGGAAATGCATCGACCACCTTTATGGATTTGATAAATAGGGTCTTCCACCCTTATTTGGATCCGTTTATGGTGGTCTTTATTGATGACATTCTGGCATATTTTAAGATACCTGAAGAGCATGACAAGTATTTGAGGATTGTTCTGCAGATATTGAAGGAGAAGCAACTGTATGCCAAGTTTAGCTAATGTGATTTCTGGTTAAATGAAGTATCTTTTTGGGTTATGTACTGTCTGCTGAAGGTATAAAAGTGGATCCTTCAAAAATTTTGAAAAGTCTGAAGAAAGGTAATGCAGTAGCTGATGTACTCCGCATAAGAATTTATATTCGGTAATATGAATGTGTAAGTGATGAATAAGTGTAAATGATCAATGATAGTGTTTATAGCTCTTTGGGCAACAAATGTTAATTTAGGTTTTACTCCAAATGGGATATTGTTAACTAAAATATAAGTGAAAACGGAGCATCAGGTTCCTTCAGGATCATTTCGACTTAGGTTGGTATAGGAGTGAAAATGAGATGTAGAGACCATAGATTTTGCTATTGGATTATTTGTACTTTAAAGAGAATAAGATGTTATACAAGAGATTATTAATAGTCTCCACTTTAGTACAATATTCCACCCCCAGACTGATGATCAGTTAGAACGGGTGATTCAGATATTAGAAGATTTATTGTGATGCTATATTTTGAATTTGGTGACAGTTGAGAAAAGTACTTGTCCTTAGTAGAGTTTGCTTGAAACAATAGCTATCAGATCAGCAGATAGATGACTCTTTTTAAGATATTATCTGGAAGAAAATGTAGAATTTATTCATACTGGACTTAATTCAGTGCAAAGAAATTGATAAGATCTGATTTGATGTGTGACTCAAAAAAGGTCCAAATGGAGGTTGATATGACCTGTGAAAAAAGACCAGTAAAGATCCGAACTTTAGAGATCGGATAGCTCAAGAACAAGCAGGTTTCATTAGTAAAGATGCTTTGAAACCATCACAACATGAAATAAGCTTTGATAAGACCACAATATCCTCTACTTTTCGATATAAGTAAATTTCGATGATGAAATTTCTTTTAGTAGAGGATAATTGCAATGGCCTTAACATCGGATCAGCTGTAAATAGTATTTTTCGATAGTGAATAATATATCCGGACTAAAAAGTACACCCGAAAGTGAAAAATATTTTATTTGATCATAAAAAAACATGGTTCACGGGTAGTCCGATGTTAAAATTTAAAGTAAAATTGAGGTCAAATAGGCTTCTAAAAGTCAAAAATACGAAAAATCGAAATGATTCGATTTTAGGTTAACTAGTTTGACCAAGCTATTAAAAATAGCAAATAAAGTCTAAAAATTATAGATGTACCTAAAATAATGTATAGATTATTATAGCTGCAAAAAATAAATTTTTCGGTAACACCGATATTTTTAAATTGAACTAATATGATCGAACTAGATCAGTAATTGACTTTGATTGGGTTAAAATTTTATGTATAACTTATTTTTGATGTGATAAGAATGATGAAATTAATTTTAGAGTGATTTGGAATTAGGAAGAAAGAGAATTATAGGAAAATAGAAAAATGGGCTTATTTTTTGCTATTGGGCTTTAAGTAATTAGGCTTTGGTTGGACCAAGCCCAACCCACCCAAAGCCACTATAAAAAGGAGATAAGAACAGTGAAAATTCATGGCTTCTCCTTCCTCTTCAGCTCTCTTCTCCTCTATAGGTGACCAAATTCTTTTCTTTCTCTCTGTCTCTCAAAATTCTTTTAAATTCTTCATTCTTTTTCTTTAGATCCAAGTATGGGAGATGGTCTATTATCTTTTTAGATAATTTTAACAGTGTCCATCCTTTGATTTGAGGAATGAAAGCAAGAAAAATCAAGTGAAAAAAGCTTAGGGATCAAATTAAAGTAAGAGATTTTCAAGGCTTTAATTTTGTTTAAGGTACCTATAAGTAGTTTTAGGTGCCTAGAGTCCATTTTTGAGATCAAATTGAGCTAAAAAATTGAAATCATAGTGTTTCTTTGGTTAGGGATTTCGTCCACTTGTGGGTTGCAATGGTGATGGATGATTTCTTTGGTTTAAGGCTTGAAAAAGGAAGCTTAAGGAAGGTTAAGCACAAGAAAAAAGGTAAGTGACTATGAAATCCTCCAATTTTCCTTATTTTGCATGTAATTTCCTTTATGTCACTTAGGAAAATATTATGAAAAACATGAATAATTGAAAATGGCTTTATAAAAATGAAATTGGACCTTAATTATGCATAATTGTAAGCTTAATTTAATTGAAACAATTTTGAAAAGTGATGCTCCTTTTGTAGCTCAAATTGTGCCTAAGGAAAATTAAGGGTTGTTTGGTATGTTTTGTTGAATTTATGCCTTAAAATGATAATGAACATGAAATAGAATATCCATGAATTTTTATAGAATTTATGGAAATTATTTGAGTATTTTTGAGTAATTAATTGATTATGTAACAAGTGAAAATGTTGAATTATTGTGAAATAATTCATGAAATAAGTGAAATATATATCCATGAATTTTTATAGAATTTATTTGAATATTTTAGAAAAAATATTTGAATATGTACAAAATAAATTGGTTGAATTATTGAGTTACAATTCATAATTTAAGTGAAAAAATAATGAATTATATTGATATAATTCATGAATTATCCAAAGATGATAAAAAGATTGACCGACTAATGCATTGAAATGAAAAGACAATAAAAAGTATAATGTGTAAAATGATCATGTTGAATTATTGAGAAATAATTCATAATTTGATAAGAAAATAGTGAATTATTGTAAAATAATTCACAAATTGTATAAAATATTGAAATTCTGAACGACCGTATTACTGAACGAAAAAAGTAAGAAAACTGTTAAATATCTTAAAGGTAAAATCAAGTGTAAAGTGAAAATATTGAATTATTAAGAAATAATTCTTAAATCGATGAGAAAGTGATAAATCATGATGACATAATTCACAAACTATATTTAAAGCAATGAAAATGTGACTGTCAGAATAATAGAAAAGAAAAAAACTACTGAATAGTCAAAAATATCGAAAAAAATTGACTGGCAAAATGTACTGTTTAGAAAAGTAATTGAAATTATTAAAAATATAAAAAATATTTTGAAAGTAAGTGATTTTGCCCTTAGCAATAGTCAGACAGTAAAAGTTTTGCTCAAGATATGATTGGCTAGCTGTAGGGATACCCTATACCACGGTACAAGTCATAGCGACTTGCTTTGCTATGGTAGGATCTCTAATCTCCATAGTATTTGTCTGTTCTGATATTTGATCTGTGAGACTTTGTCCTCTAGGATCATTTTTCAGTCTGTATGTGGTCCTGTGGGATCCACGTTCCGTACATCCTATCTGAAAAATTCTGTCGAAATTGTACTAGAAGCATTATAATAAAAATAAGTTAAAAATACAAAAAGAAAGCTAAAAGTAAAAAATTACCTAATTGAAAAAAATAAAAAGTTTTAGGGCAAAACTATAATTTTTTTCAAAAATTGTATTTAATGAACAAAATAGATGAGAAAATATTTTACAAGGATAAAATGGTAACTTAATGACCAAACAGCCCAAAAATGAATTTTTGTAAAGTAAAAGGATTAAAACATAATTTTACATGAAAAAATCAAAATGATGGCCAATTGGTATATTGTGTGCCAATTATTGTTTTAAAAATGAAAAATTTGAAAAATAGTACTAATATTGTGATTAAAAGTCTAAAAATGGCAATACCGTAATTAATTGAAAAATTAAGAATTAAAAATGAAATATTGTATGAATAGTTCAAACAAGAACTGGACAAAAATTTTGTAAGCCAAAGTGAAATGAAAAGTAAAAATGAGCAAGTTAATGACAATTTTCCTATTAAAAATATCAATGTGGCAATTTTATAATAAAAGCGTGTAAAAAGAACATTTTTGTAATAAAATCAAAAATCAAAGACTTAATTGCAAGTTTACCAAAATAATGGTACTACTTTATATTGAATGTTAAAAATATTGACAATTGTAATTCGATAAATAATTAAAAAAAAATCAAAGTGAAAATAAATAAACTAATGGCAAAATCATAATTAAAATGTAAAAAGGATAATTCTGTAAGTATTTGAAAAATTGCCATATTAGTGGCAATTAATAGTGTAAAATATCGAATGAACTAATAATTGTATCTGAATGATTAGATAAATAAATTTCCATATATGCCAAAATTCAATTTAAAAGTTAAAATAAAAAAAGTAATGGTATTTTTGTATTAAAATTACAAAAAGGGTATTTTTGTAATGAATTGAAAAGTTTAGGACCAACGTGAAAAGTTTGCCAAAAGTTTAGTAAAACTAATCTCTACAATTATTTCCTAACTCTCTTCCTTTCTCTTATCTTCATTGTATTTATAGACTCCTTGCAAAATATTGCATCTCTTCAAACACCCTTCTAGAGGTACACAACCCTTGGTAAAAAATCATGCCTCTTTGAAAGTTGATTTTAAATTTGAATTGCATAACCACCATTTATAATTTCCTTATCAAGCATTGTGACCCTTCAAGCACCCTTTCATAGGTCCACAACTCTTCAAGTACCCCTCTAGAAGTATACATCATTTGGTGTAGAGTCATATCCCTTTAAAGTGCCTTTTGAAAAATAACTATCCCAATGTCTCTCTCTGTCGTGCTCGTGACAAAACATGGAACTCAAAGTTGACTTCTTTCTTTTCTTTGACTTTCTCTCTTTGCCCAGTTGTGCTCATGACCTCCTCAGCACCCGCGAAAACATCTTGCTTTCTTAGCTCAATTTCGGCCTTCTTCTCCTCATTTTCTTCATTTTACTCCTACACAATACAAAACACACAAAAGAATAAAAGATACCACATTTTACACACAAAATAACTTAAATTTAAATACTTACAGAACAATTATAAACATAAAACACTAAATTAACATGAGCTACATGGCTCAAATCAATCATAGATAATAATTATCTGCATATATTCACTATATTTAAACTTATTTATTTAAAAAAAATAATTTAAAATTGTAAGTATGAGTGAAAATCTAAATCCATAAAAAATTAAAAGGTCAAAGTTGAAATTTATTTAACTTTAACTATACACTTATTTTTTTAGTATAAAAGTTGTTTATGTACAATTTTGAATTTAAAATCTTTTATTTCGATTTTTACGTAGATATTAATTTAAAAATTTATTAAATTAATGTTTTTAATTTTCTCTTGTTTTATAAATTGCAATTTTAATAAAATTTATATTTTTTAATATAAATTCATGCATAGTTAAATGGATAATTATATGGGTATAGATATTCGTGGATCTTAATAAATAGCTTTAGAATGGATATATATATAGTAATGAATAAATTTATAGGGCCTTTTGACGGGTATGGATATAGTAAAATTAAATAGACTTGATAATGGATGAGTAAATTTTTAAGGGAATACATTACGCTGCCATCCCTAATGGTTTGTCAATGCGCATGCCCCTACAAAAAAAATAAGAAATTAGCGATGGCAATTTCCATCATTATATTAAGAAATTCCATCGCTAATTAATTTTAGCAATGAAACGACTATCAGTCGCTATTTTTCTGTCGTAGGAAAATTTTGCGACTAAAATAAAGAACAGTTGCTAATAATAGTGATGATAATTTTCGTCGCTAAGGTAATAAAATCCGTTGCTAATTAATCCCCAAAATCAGGCATCTTTATTATAAGAAAATATTTGCGATGACATTTTGCTGTCGGTATTTTTAGTCACTAAGAATTTGATTGTAGTTGCAGTAGATTAGGCGTAATATTTCTTCGTTGCTAAAATTTTGCGACTAAAAATTCCGTCACTGTTTTTAGTAGCTAAGAACTTGATTATTTTTGCAACAGTTGTGTCATAATATTTTTTTGTCGCTAAAATTTTGTGACTAAAAATACAATCACTGTGGCTGTCACTAATTTGTGTTTAATTTTAGTAACTACGAAAATCGTTGCCATTTTAGTCACTATTTCAATTCTATTTACTCAATTAACACAGTTTTATCGACTAAGAATTTCGTCGCTGTTTTCCTCGCTATCTAAAAATTTTTATTTTTTAATATTTATGAATTTATTATTTATATATCAATGAATAAAAAATTATTTAATTGTTAACCAAATATTAAACGTACACAATACATAAGTATATAAATGCAATTCATAATATATTTTATAAATTTATAATATGAAATATATTATCAAATTATAACAAAGAAACAATTAAAAATTACTTGAAATACATCCATGAGTTTATCACCCAACAAAGTATCTTCCTAAACAATAAAAACTATAATATTAAAAATAACATTCAAATTAACATTAACAACAATGTTTAAATTAAACAGTTCATAAGCAGTGGCGATATCAATTTGAGGCAGAATCACGATTACCGGATGGAGGATCATGTGGATTATCTCCTTGTGCACCTGAAGGAGAAACATCATCATGTGCCGGTGGTGCGGTATTAGTATTAGGATGAACTGGTGGTTGTTGAACCTCCAAGTGAGGAAGCAAAGAATGAATAGCCCTTCCAATAATCTCCTCAACATCTTCCTTTGTCAATAATATTCCATTCGAATTGGAGGTATTACTTGTACCAGCACAACATGATGTACCTGATGGAGAAACAATAGACGGCACATATAAGCCAAGTTCATATTTTTTTTTCCTTTTATTGCATCGAGCAGCATGTAAAAACAACTCGAACTCATCCACAGATGACTCATCTTACGATCGCTCAGATCGGAGTTGCTCATACCTCTCCTATAAAACCATAATAATTTTTAATAAGCATAAATATAAGAACAACTCACAATTGACAATTTGCCATTTAAATAACTATGAAAACTAAAACAATTGTGTTCCATGTTACTTACATGTACCTCCCTACTACGATCGGCCACATATGTCTTTCCATCATGATTTATAGTGTGTGTGTGCAGGTAGGCCTCAGGAATTGTAGGTGACCAGCCATACTCTTTCTCCTATATTAATTGCAATATAAGCAAAGCTATTAGAATAACATATTCATGTTAATTTTTTCACTCAAACAATACTCTTTTATTTTAAGAGTACTGCCACCATCATTACTAAATCTTATCCTAACATAAACACAAAAAATGCCATGCAAGTAACTGCTACTCAAAATCAGTGCACCTAAATCATGAAAACCCAAAATACAGACACTTGCATGCTACTCAATACCACTACACTTAAATAATGTAAACTCAGAATACACGCACATCAAACTTCAAGTGCAAACATCCATCATCTATTAATGACAAAAGAATTTCAGCATCCATCATCTATTTTGACAAAAGAATTTCAGCATCCATCATCACATTATAGGTTGTCAAGGACCCATAAAAAGCATATATACAACAGAGTAAGGTACAACAACAAATTAAGAAGATAGCAAGCCATCTGCAAAAATAAGAGCTTGAGTGTTTGAAACAAGGACTTCAAAAACAACCTGAAAGATCCAAAAGAATAATTGATTTGCTCTCCATTCAAGTCCTAATGTTTGTACCAGAACTAATTGCAATTTATCAGATTTTAAAGCATTGTTCTGTTCTTGAAATCATATAGAGCAGCAACTCAAAAACTTAAACCAAATATCAAACAAAATCATCAGTAAATAGAAATTTGAAGTGAAAAATCCATTTAAACCATTGAAGAATTTTACTTTGACAATGATAAGTGAAAGGTGAAGATGCATTAAGCTGATAAATAATAGTGGGTAGATTAATTTTCAATAATTGTGAGCATTCATAATGCAAGAAATTATAATTTAAATGGCATGCTCAAAGGCAATAGTGTTCCCTAGAAATAAGAGTTCTCAGGATTGGTGGATTTCAATTTGAAATCCAAGTATGGAAGTATACTTCTATTTCTCATCTCTTAAGTATCCTTTAATAGAAATATATTTCTCATCTCTTATATGCATGCAAAACAAAACATCATCAGCTGAACCTTAACCAAATTGGTGGATTTCAATTTGAAATCCAGCTTAAAATTAGTATTTTGAGCTACTCTTGAAATTTTAAAAAATCAACGTGGGAACTTTGCCTGCAAAGCCTATTATTATTATTATTATTATTATTATTATTATTATTATTATTATTATTATTATTATTATTATTATTATTATTATTATTATTATTATTATTATGCAAGGTCAATTATTATGCCTTGTACATTGTGTAATTGAAATTTAATGTACTGTTGTGTGTGTGTGTATTTTAGCCCTGAATATCTCCACTATCATGGAGTTCATCATGAAATTATATTATATGTTCCCACTTTGATTTTGCTTCCTTTAAAAATTAGGCATCATGACCAACCCTCTGAATTAATATTTGTTCGCTTCTAGGTCCACTAATTAACATGTCAATTCATATGAGAGTTCTAAATTGGCCAACTCAAAACTAATGGTGAATATCTATTTACTTGTCCTCGTAATCCAATTGGCTTCTAACATGGCTACAAAGATAGATCTTGGATAGTTGTAATATTCGAGAAATCCAACTTATGTACTTAAATTCTTTAATTTTCGAGTACCACACTATTTATGTTGGAAATTACAGCATAAATATATGATTAACTGACAATAATGGCTAACCACCTAATCTAAGGAGTCAAAAATTAAT
>JBBPFJ010000711.1:0-57310 GCA_037975025.1 Excoecaria agallocha | reverse complement strand
AACACATCAATAATTAAGTTAGTTTAGAAACTATTATGCCAATAGGAATTTGAGAATATATGACAGCCACACAAAATACGAATCCTTAGCAGAACTAGTTTCAAAGAATATAGTGGATACCACCTAATCTAGTTTGAGATATTGCTTTTATTTATAAAATATAACTCTATCTCAAACATCATATTATTCATATTGCATGCTAATGAATTCGCATAGAAGTTTACTACTAATTTTTAAATCTGAATTTTACTGGGAACAAGGACATCAACGGAAGCTACAATGACATGCAATTCAATGTTTACTGCCGTCTGGATTTTAGGGATAGGATGATATGGTATGGTAGAATAATTGTATTGTTTGGTAAGATGATTATTTTATAGGTACGATATGATATGGTTATTTCTTGGTTTGATTTTATCTAAATTTTTAAATCACCAAATCAATGATTTTGTATAATTTTTTATTTTTTACAATATTTGTTTAATTTTAATATTTTTTTTATCTATTTTAATATAAATGTAATCTTATATCTCTTTTGTCAAAATTATTTTTATTTTTTTTTTAACTTTTTTCTTTTATTAAAAATTTAATAAAATATAATATATCACACTATTTTTCAAAACATGTTAATAATAATTACAACATCATCAATTCTGGACAAAAGAGGCGCAAAAATTCTTGGGTCCTCAAGGTTTTTCCAAAAAAATCTTTGAAATTTTTTCATTTTACAGTTTGTCCTCTCTAAATTTTTTGATTTCATGTATATTTTATCGTGGCCCCCTCACCTTTCCATTGTGCGTCCTACCCCTACATATCATATTATACTACACCATAATCAATCATTCAAATAAGACATTAGTAATTGTTTCCAAATTAAAAAAAAAAAAAAACCCTAATAAAGTATGCCGAATTGACTTGATATTTTCAATTTGGAGAGTCTGTTAAATAGTATGCCGTTAAATCAAACTGGAATTGTTTTTTATCGACAATTTTTAGCACAAATGCAATTCTTTGCTATTAAAGACAAACTAGCGATAGATTTAACAATCTATTGAAAAAAAAATTAAATAGATTAAAAAATAAAATGCGATAATCATAGATATGAATTAATGACGGAAATAAATATTCATTTGCCTAAATCAATTTCTTATAAAAAAAAAAGCTTCATTCTTTTGGATCAGTTCATATTATTGTAATAAATAAACACTTGATTTTTTTTAAAGTATAATATAATGCCTTTGGACTAAAATAATTTAAAGGCAATTTAAATTTTCCTTGTATGCATAAATTAAAAGAAGAGATCTCTTGTGCACTAAAAATGATTTAATTTGCTGCCGTTGTTAAATAGTTATATCATTTTTAGTTAATTTAGACAGACGGTTTGACCCTTATAAGATTGGGTCAATTTATCCAACTGATTTGGAAAATTTTATCTTTTTACCATGTAAATTTAGCTATTTATTATTAAGGCATTTTATTTTTTTAATCAATTTTTTTTTTTTTTTTTGCAACAAATTGTGAGATATTGGTTACATTGTTATTAATAGTGCCAAATATTGCATTTGTCGCTAAAAATAATCTCTAAAACAAAATTTCCATTTAATTTAATGGTTGTTAAACGATTGTTCTAATTGAAAACTGCATGTAAGTTGGGAACGGTAATTTTCCTTTTTTTTTTTTCTTAAATTTGGAGGCCAATTAAAATAATATAATTCGATCCTCATGGTAAAAATTTTGGAAGGAATAAAACCAAATGATTAGTTGAATTCTGGAGTGTATATCACTGCTCTGCATTGCTTATTCAAATTTAATTATGAATATTGGACAGGTAGAATGTGGAAATGAAAAATGAAAAACACATGGCTATTTGTATAATATATCCACTGCTTATTTATGTCCAATTAAATTCTACTTTATTCAGTAAAGCATATTAGCGTTTATAATTATTAAAAAATGAAAAAGAAAAATCCCACATCCAAATTTTAAAAAATAATAATAAGTGCTTATAAGGTATAAGCAAGTCACGTAATATGGTAAACACGGTGTATTAGAATATCATCCAAATTGAACTGCTCTTATTTTGATATGTGTGTGTATATATATATATATTAAAATGTGTACATGTACGCTGCGGTTCGAGAGATAGATAGAAATGTCTAAAAACACTAAATTGAAAGTAGAATTTAAATTTTTTGACCACACCATTAAGATCACAAACCTTGAAAAGCCTTTTATTGGCTGAAATTTGATAGCTTGAAACTGCGGGCAAGGCAGTGCGTGAGATGCACAAACTCCCATACACAGGGCACGTGTCTTGCACACGCCAGGCTATGTGTCAGTGTGATATGTCATTTCGACATGTGCCCCAATAAAGGGGTGACATGTGGACTACAATGGCATGCCATGTCATTCTAACACGTGGACCAATCAAGATGTGGCACGTGGATGAATGTGGTCATGCCATGTGTCAATGATGTGTCAATTGATTGCCATCTGGTAGCCAGATGGACTAACTAGGGAGTGTCACATGTCAGGATAGAGGTCTGACATGGCAACACGTGTCATGATATGTGGACCGGTATATCATCGCCACATGGCACATGAGCATTAGTCATGCATGGAGACATGTGGGTACATCTGCAAGCTTTCCATTGACGCGTGAGGCATTCTCTAGCCACCGTTTTAGCTCCAATTTTTTAAGACATATTTTTTACAATTTTTTTTGGTGTATTTTTATAAATTTTTGGATGAATAAAATATATTTTTTGAATTTTTTCAATATAAATATTCTTGAACATTGTCGAAATTGTATTTTCTGTCTTTAAATTATTCTCAAAATTTTTTGAATTTTTTTTTATGGATTGGTCCTTATTTTTTTTATTAAAATGATTTTCAATCAAATGGGTTTAATATATGTGTATATTAGCTTATTAATTTATATTATGTGTAATAGAAATGGTGATAATAAGGATGCCTATGATTCCACCTACTTCTCGAGGGTTTTCTTTGACTAAAGGACGAGTGCAAAAAGTCTGCAACACCAAAATTAATAGGAGGATTTGAGTTGATGACGTTGATGCAATAATGCATCATAGTTCAACTACAAAAATAAATACAAAAGTGCATTTGGATTGGTGGTCTGTATCTAAGAAAGAATGATAGAGCCTTACACAAGGTTATGATCGATTCCTTCACTGATGGAGTTAATGGAAGCTAACTGGTTCATTGGAGATAGATTTTATAGAAAATCTATTATCCACCTTTTGGCTAGAGTTGCCAAAATGGGAGTGTTGAGAAACAAAACTAAATTTATAATGGTATTGAGAAGTGGATGTATTGTGCATCATCCATATATAGCTTCATCAATGAATTTCTAAGTTGCCTAAGTATTTGATGAAGTTGGTCAAAGAAATAATTGCTAAAACGTAAAATATATTGAGGATCTAAATTTGCGGTAGAGTTGACATAGGTGTCGATTTTAGTTAGCATTTTATTTTCTTAGAATAAGATTTGTGTTTCCTATTATTTTTTGATATGAGTGTCCTATTGTTTGGATTATTGGATATTTATTGATTGAACAAATGAGTTTATTCATTGGCTTTTAACTTTATAATGAATTTATTTTATTTGATTGTTAATTACCTTGCAATATTTTATGAGTAAAATGATTACATGTTTATTAAGTATAGAGTTAATGAACCAAAACCAATAAAATTTCCCTATTACGTTTGAGAACTTAATATCCAATAATCCACATTTAGTACTATGCATAAAATTTTAACCTATAAGATTAGACATTAGGACTTATAGGATAATTGGATACTATAAGTAGCCTTTTCGAATTTGACCCTAATAGAAAACATTATTAGGTTAGTTATTTCTGATGCATAATAAATTATATGCATT
Organism: Excoecaria agallocha; assembly: GCA_037975025.1. NCBI lineage: Eukaryota > Viridiplantae > Streptophyta > Magnoliopsida > Malpighiales > Euphorbiaceae > Excoecaria > Excoecaria agallocha. The sequence goes on along the minus strand of JBBPFJ010000711.1, from coordinate 53,404 downwards.
GCCTAATCTCCTTTAATAATGTGCAACTTTATTCCATTAGTGATTAGAGGATCCAAATGGCTACTGCTTCTACATCTATTATCATCGAACTTAACAAAGACATGAAACTGAATGGTGACAATAATGAAATATGAAAGTATGAAGATTCAATATGTACTTAAATAGCAAGAGGCTTTAGAGCCTTTAAATTTCACTACAAAAAAAACTACAGATTAGCGACGGAAAATTCCGTCGCTAAATACCAAATTTTCGTCACTAATTAAAATTAGCGACGCCGCAACGAACAGTCGCAAATATATTAGCGACGGATTTCAAATTCAGTCGCTAATTTAGCGATGAAATATTTCGTCGCAAATTTTTTTCGTCTCTAATTTATATTCCTAATTAGTCGCTAAATTATAATAATAATATTTAGCGACTAAAGTTTCCGTCGCTAAATAAAAATTTAGTGTAAAATTTAGCGACGAAATATGTGTCGCTAATTATTTTCGAAATTATAAATTTTACATATTAGTGATAGTTTTTCTGTCGCAAATCCGTCGCTAAATTATTAATTGAATTTTTCTTTTGCTGTATTTTAAAATTTTAATCCTGTATACAAAGATCGTTATTTATTTATTTTCAACCTATAAACAGCAATGATCTCACATAAATAAATATATATTGATTCCAAATCAAAATATGTTCCAAAATACACATACATAGATAATAATTTTAAACATTACATAATATTATCCTTAATGTGTCATGAAACAATAAAATAACAAATATTATTGAAAATAATTGCAATGGAAAGTTACAAATTAGAACCCGAAAAGAACAATATATCATTGCTTACACCATCTAAATTCCTTATGTCCTTCATTGCTCTATCTGGATCAATAAGGGCCTTAACAACTGGACTCAAGGCAAGTGCCAGAGCATTTCTTGCTTTATCATATGTCTGTAGTTTAACAACAATGAAGAGAGAATGAAACAGAACATTGCAATGAAAAAAAAATCAGGCACTAATTCAAACATTGTAATTAGAAAAAGAAAGTGAAAAAACAATTTTCACTTTTGCACTTTTCGCTATTGATGCAAAGTTGAAAGCCAAAACTATGATCTGTAGGCTCCAATTCATTATGTGGACATATCAGTATGTATAAGTTACCAATGCATGGGTGATAGAGTCAAACGAAGAAGCAACATATAGCTCAGCCTTAATGGCAAGAACTAGCAAGAGATTGGGAAAAATTGATGATATTGATAGCAATGCAGCAATTATCATGTGAGTAATGGCCAAGAAGGAGATGTTTATGCCAGTTACTTGGTATGAACTGAGCTGAAGGATAGAAATATTTAGCATCTGGTGGATGTTGGTACATTGATAATTAAGTGAATACTGGAGTCAACCAAATCCCAACCTAGTAGAGGTCACAGTACGAAAGGACATATGATAAAAATTATGGACAGTCTGGATATAGGCAGAATTACCTTAAGCTGATTTGTAGACAAAAATGCTTGAATCCCATGCAAAGGAGCTCCAATTGGAAACCTGAAATCAAGCTCTGCAATAAAATGAAACTTATTCAGCAATTTAACAATCCTAAAACATAATTTGACTTTGAGAAAAAGGAGAATAAAAGAAAGAATGCTTTTAAATCAATAAGGAGAAAAAATCTCAAGCAATGGCACAAAAATATTGTAAAACATAATGTAATCATATAACAAAATCAAGAATTAAACCATACCACCAGCATCACCCCCCTTGTTCACAAATGTGTGAGTATGATCGTTCACAAGTAGATTCTTATCCGCACCTACCTATATTTATACAGATATTTGAAAAAGAGGGATATTATACACCATATAAATTCCAGCAAATAAAGACAGATATCAAAATTTCAAAAATTGATAAAGGATGGGACCTTATCAAACATGAACTCTAAGAAGAAAATGTGATAGAATGACATCAGAGGAACTCTTGATTCAGCACATTAACTATTCATAGATAGAAACAAATATTTTTTTTACAAATCAGATAAAAGAGACAATTAGCCAACAAGACATGGAAAGATAATCTAGTTATATTATTCCAGTAATTTATCCAATAGTCTTTATAACACATATTACACAATAAGAAAAACTACCATGCCCATACACTATTATACACACACACACACACACACACACACACACACACACACACACAGAGCAGCAGCATATCATCATATTAGGCAGCATTAAACAAATAATTTAGAAAAGGTTCACAAGCACAATGAGGAATAAATTAAGTGCCTTAGCTCCTAACTGAAGCAGGTCAATCAGGATAGCAAAGTCAAGAAACAAGAGCTTTCAAGTTAAATTCATTCCAATAAGTCATATGCAACCAATGAAACATTCTTCATCAAACGAAAAAGATTATTGTAGCAGCCAAAGAAAACATGAAGTCCCATTTCAATGTGATTTCCACGTCTGTCAACAAATGAACCCACTTTACCATCGATAAAAGTCCTTGATTCATATATATCCACCTGAGAAAAAACAAACAAACAAACAAAAATTTTCATGCTCAAATTATTGAACTGGACCAACTTCTGAGTAGAATTAAATTATGGAAGCAGATTTTAATGCTGGCTTGTAAGAAATGGGAAATGCTTAAATATGTTTATGCTTTGTATTATAAGAACTCTAATTTAATTTCAATAAATCAAGATAACAGATTTAGAAAGAAAGAAAGAAGAGATAATCACTAATATCAGAAGGCCACAGAGAGCAAGATAACTCTAATGTAAGAACTCTAATTTAATTTCTCCACTTATAAAAGAGGAAATAACATCTCATGTTTGGCAACTTCAATCAAAACCAGAAACTGAAATAGCTATTCTGTCAATAATCAGACAACAATTCAGTAGGTTATCTCAAAGCCTAAAGTCACAGGCAACTCCACTTAAAAACCTAAGTACAAAGGAATGGATTACTGAAATATTATGCAAATCTAGTTTGAAAATCCATTGTTTATTAATCTAACTATAATAAAAAAAATATTAATCTAACTAAAAAATTCTCATGTATATAGCAACAATCTTAAAAAAAAAAAAAACTAATAGCAAATCCACTTCCACGATAACACCGTTTTGTGAAAGAAAACAGGTAATACTTTCTCCATATTTTTGTTTTTCCTTTTTGAATTTTTTTTGACTACTGCCACTGGGAAAACAAAAAATATATGCATAGAAACAAAATGAATTTGAAATTATCACTATCTAATGGGCGTAATCTGCATCAACTTTAAATCTAAATTGAGCAACAAATAAATTAAAAATCATAATGACCATACAAAAATTTAATCATTCTAACAGAGCAACAAACAAATTAAAAATCATTAGAAACATCAAATTTTTAAATTCACTTAGCTTATAATCTCAGTATCAAAGTGCAGGGCATATATCAAATTCTCAGTATCAAAGTACATGGCAGATATCAAATCCCTACAGAAGAAAATCAATTCATAAATTATGCAGAACAACCACTTCAGTCCAGAATTATTACATGAAAAGCTGATAACTTGATAAACCAAATGACCTAATTATGCTAATAAATAAATAAATAAATAAATGCAACAAAAGATACAACACACCTTTTTGGTCCTGAAACACACGGTTCAACTTCAGCTATGTCCAAATGTAGATAGGAGGTATACAGTCTCTCTTGTTGAGGCTGTGCCCAAAAACCTAGCTCCATAAAATATCCTACTTTAAATATAATTATTCAGCAGTGAAATAAAGAAAGAATAGTACCTCATTCCAATTTTCCCTCAAATTCCAAAATCCATAAAAATTCCTCAACAATTAATGAGTAATTCAACAAATTAAAACTATTTTAGGCAATTAATCAACTAGATATTCATCTAATTACCATAAATTAAACTTTCCCCAAATTAGTAAAAATCCCTAGATCTAAAATTATGCAAGCTTTCCTCCAATTATCACCATTATCCATTGATTAGAGGCAAGGAGAAGCTTTCCAACTCATGGAGAGGAAGCTTAGCACCAAGGGAGGCCAGAGGAGAGAGAACCGAGCTAAGGAGGAGGAGAGAAAAAGGGCTGCTGCTGTTGCCGTGAGGATGAGGAAGAAGAAGAAGAAGAAGAAGAAGAAGAAGAAAGGGGCGGTGGCTACTGGCGGCATTGGTGAGGGAGGCGGCGGCGGTGGCCGGACCGAGCAAAGAAGAAGAAAAAGAAAGAGGAGGAGGGAGGGGCTGTTGGGTTCACTTGGGCAGAAAAATAAAGGAACCAACTGGTTCCTTAAATTAAAAGAGAAGACATTGGCCAAAATTACATAGTTTTGGTCAATGTCTAAATTAGTCCCCCAAGTTTGCTCTATTTACAAATTAACCCCAAATCTTTTCAATTCTTTTCAATAATACATTTCAATTATAATTTCACCCATAATTATTTTATACTTATAATATCATCAACTATCTATATATACTTCGGGTTAAATGAAAAATCAGGGTGTTACAATTAAATTTTTTAGAATTATTTTAAATGAGATAATAAATTTTATATTATTATTTTACAAATCTTTATTTTTATTAATCTTCATAATGTAATTATAAAATAAATATAACAATTAATTTATTATTATTATTAAAAATAAATATAACAATCTTATTCACCTTTTTCTTTTCACATATTGAACTCACTTCAAATCTCTCTCAATTATGCTCTACTGAAAAATACATCATTGGTATAATAATCCATGTTTTAGATTAACAAAAATTCAACAACCTCTTTTTTTTCAACAAAAACTGAACTTACAGACCTTAAAAACTAATATTCACCGTTCAAAATTAATAACAAGGAGTTTGGAACGTACTCACAAAAAATTAGGCCGATCTAATGGCAAATAATTTTTTGATCGTCTTCACATACAAAATTGTTCATCATGTAAAAAATTCAGAAAATAGCTTCTTTTTTGCAACAAAAACTGAACTTATAGATATTAAAAACTAATCTTCATTGTCCAAAATTAACAACAAGGAGTTTTGAACGTACTCACCAAAAATCAAGCCAATCTAACGGCAAATGATTTTTCGATCGTCTTCGTATACAAAACTGGTCATTACTTAAAAAATCCAGAAAACAGCCTATTTTTTGTAACAAAAAATGAACTTACATACCTTAAAAATAAATCTTCACCGTTCAAAATTAACAACAAGGATTTTTGAACGTACTCACCAAAAATCAGACCAATCTAATGGCCAATGGTTTTTCGATCGTCTTCACATACAAAATTGGTCATTATGTAGTAAATCCAGAAAATAGCATCTTTTTTGCAGCAAAAACTGAAATTACAGATCTTAAAAACTAATCTTCACTGTCCAAAATTAACAACAAGGAGTTTCAAATGTACTCACCAAAAATCAGGCCAATCTAACAGTAAATAATTTTTCGATCGTTTTCGTATACAAAACTGGTCATTACGTAAAAAATCCAGAAAATAGCCTCTTTTTTGCAATAAAAACTGAACTTACAGAATTAAAAACTAATCTGCATCGTTCAAAATTAAAAATAAGGAGTTTCGAACGTACTCACCAAAAATTAGGCCGATGTAACGGCAAATACTTAACCGTTGAATCTTTACTTACACTATTCCGTATAAAAAGCTGATCAATTTGTATTTGAAGATCCAACTAAACCGTAAACATGCAGATTCAAATGGACTATATATTTGGATTTATCAGATAATATCTTAACTTATTTATTAATCTGGCCATGTTTAGAATTTTAAAGCCATTTCTCTTTTTTCAAATCAGTAAATTTTCTCAGTCTTCCATACCACTTAATTAGGTAACCATGGTAGTGAAGTTAAATGGTAAGGATGAATTTAGATGGAGCTTTGAATATTTAGAAAAATAATAGAAATAAAATTGAAAAGTGTGTGCGTGTGTCTATATATATATATATATATTAGAAAATTTATTCATTTAGAAAAATAATAGAAATTAAATTAGAAAATTTATTCATTTTGACTTATATGAGTTTAAGTTTTGGATTGAACTCTATTGTCTTATTCAACTAAATAATAAATTAAGCTTAAAATCATATACGCATTAAATTGAAACGGTGGAGAGATGTGAGGGAAGAAAAAATATTATTTTTATATGTAGGATAAATTTTTGAAATTACTAAAATGCCTCTACCAAATTTCATCATTTTATCCTTGTATTCAAGGATAATTTTATAAATATATATTTTAAAATTTGCTCAAAATTTTAACAAAATAAAAATAAATTATAAATTTTTCATAATCATTTTAAATGAAATAATAAACTTTATATTATTATTATATAAATATTTATATTTATTATTTTTCATAATATGACTATATAATACTTATAACAATTACTTTATTATTATTATTATTAAAATGTAATTTTTTTAAATAAATAAGTTTATATTTGGGGATAATTGATAAAGAAATCAATAGAATTCCTAATAATTTAATTTTTGATTTAAATTTTATAAAATAAAAATTAATTATAAATTTTTTTATTATTATTTTGAATGAAATAATAAATTTTATATTACTATTTTATAAATATTTATTTTTTTATCTTGAACACGCAAATATATACTAATCGTAACAATTAGTTTATTATTATTAGTAAAAATATAATTTTTCTAAATAAATAACTTTAGATTTTGGTATAATTGATAAAAAATTATTATCAACTTATAAAATAATTTCTAATTTTCTATTACAAAATAAAATATTTATTTCATATGGTCTATATTAAAATTACTTAAAATTATACATAAATCTTGTGAGTGAAATTAAAAAAAAAAATTATTTCTTAAATTTATTTGCGATGGATTGGCGACTAAATACTCTATCACTAATTGAATTACTGTAACAAATTACTATTAGCGACCGAAGATTTCCGTCGCTAAACCGTAGCAAAAAAAGGCGCTATATTTTCCCTCCAGAAATAGCGACTAAAATATCCGTCGCTAAATTTTGTGAAACTAAATTCATGAATAAAAATTATAAAATTTAACGACGAAAATATCCGTCGCTAATGTCGTTGCAAAAAATGGCACGTATGCTTTCCGCCAATAATTAGCAACTGTTTATTAATTTCGTCGCAAAAAAATAGAAAATATCCTTTTCACGACGGAATTGTAAAACAGTCGTGAATCTGTCGCTAAATTTGCGACGAAAATGATGCCGTCGCTAAATTTAGTCGCTAATTGGCAGTTTTTTTGTAGTATTTGGTTATGGCTGAACCTGAGGATGGCACATCAACCTAGCATAATAGGGACCAAAATGCCTATATAGCATAAAAAAAAGAATTCCACTGCTTGTATCATTTTGCTAAGTGCAATGGATGATGACACCAAAAAGTAGTTTCGAAAGTATCAAAATGAAATAGATTTGTGAATCATTTTATGGGAGAAGTTTGGAGGTGTGTATTTGAATAAACTTTGATTTTTACAATCAAGTTTGATACTTATCAGAAAAGGTCTGATCATTTAATGCGAAAACATTTAAGAGAGATTAGAAAATATGATGTGCGAGCTTAGTGAAGCTAGTCATAACTTAACCGATAAGCAGTGGGTCTAAGCTATTATTCATTCCTTACTTAAAAGTTGAGAGCATATGAGGATGTAACTAACTTATATGGATATATAACAATAAGACATTTAAGGATGTCACGTATCATTTAGAGCTTGAAGAGGACCGTCCAACAGCATTTATGGTCAATGCCAAAGTGCATATGACACAATCCCATTCTAGTGGAATGAGTTCTAACTAGAATAAGAAAAGAAGCTTTAAAAATTGGGATAAGCAAAAAGCTTATGAGCTTGAAAAGCAAAAGGTGAAATAGGACAATAAAAGGTCCAAAGGCAAGAAAAAGTAAAATATTTTAATTTCTAACAGAAAGTATACTATGCAAAAGACTACACTGTGCCCTAATAGATACACTATATTGACTCAAGAATGAGTGAAATATATGTATCTAGTTGTGTATTTCTAACTGAATTTCATCCTTTGTGGGTGGTGGATTCAGGAGCAACGAACCATATGACAAAGGATTGAGATGCCTTTATTGAATTTTGATGAATATCCAATTGAGCTAAATGGATTTATATGGAAAAAAATGCCAGAATGACAATTCAAGAGATTGGCATGTGTAGATTAGTCTTGTATGCAAGCCGAACCCTTCCCTACATAATGTACTTTATGCTCCGAATATTCATAGAAATTTACTTTATGTTATTGCTTTGATGAAACTAGATTTCGATTTACATTTTAAGGACAATGGCTTACACTTATGTTTGGATGATGTTTACTATGGTTCTAATTTTATTTTGAACAATTTCATTGTTATGGATATTGATCCTGAATATATGATTAAATATAGTTTTTCTTTAATTTTTTCTTCTTCACATAATTATGAGAATAATGTGAAATTATGGCATACTAGATTAAACCACATCGGGTAAGACTGAATGGGTCAGTTAGCTAAAGTAAGTATGTTAGGTGATTTAAATAAGATTGAATTATCTACTTGTGATAATTGCCTAAAAGAAAAACTAGTTAGAAAACTATTTAAAAGAGGAACTAGAGCCAACTTTCCATTGCAATTAATTCATTCTGACGTGTGTGGTCCAATGCATAAGAGGGCAAGGCATGGGGCCTACTACTTCATCACATTTATAGATGGCTATAATAGATATGATCATATCTATTTAATTTCTCACAAGTAAAAGACATTGAGTTACTTTAAGACTAATATCAACTTATTTATAAATCAATTAGATAGAAAAATTAAAGCTTTAAAAACTGACTAAGGTTGATAATATTTTTCAGATGAATTTAAAGTTTTATGTGATGAAAAGGGATTGAACATCAGTTGTCTATTCCCAGAACTCTACAACAAAATGGTATTGTAGAAAGAAGAAATAGGACTTTCTTAGACATGGTAAGATCTATGATGCTTGAGGTAAATTTTGCAATCTCCTTTGGGGATATATTTTAAATATGTGCCTTCCAAATCTATCACATCTATTCCTTTTGAGTTTTGGACTGGTTAAAAACCTAACCTAAACCATTTACAACTTTGGGTTATGCTGCTTATGCCCATGACACCTTAAGTAAATTTGGTAAATTAAAACCAAGAGGTAAAAAAAAGTATCTTTGTGAGATATTCTAAAGTATCAAAAGGATACATTTTCATGGGTGAATAAGAAAATGGCACAGTAATAGAATTTGAATCACTATATCATATTCTTCCAAAGTTAGGTGAAGTGAATCAAAACTTCACTTTTTATGAAACACAAGAAAAGAAACCGTCAAGATCACTTCATTCGAATAGGAGGGAATTAGAGAAAGAAAAATGAGACCTTCCTTCTCCAAATAATTTGGATGTTCGAGATCCTCAGCCTAATAAGAGTATTCCTAACTTTAGTTGGAGTATGAAACTTAATCCTAATAGGAGTATGGAGCTTCATCCTAGTGAGAACATTTTGAATTATGCTAAATATATGAAATATGTTTATCAAGAGTTAAAACTGCAAAAATCTAAAAAGATAAGTGTTCCATACTGATGATTTAAGATTGAAGGCTCAAATGTGGCCTTTTTGGTTCCCCATAGGATAAAGAAGAGCTTAAAAATGTCCAAGAGGCTCTCTCTTGCCTAGCTAAGAAAAAATGGATTAAAGTAATGAAAGAAAGAAATGGTACTATGAAATTAAACCATGTTTAGGAAATGATTGATCTATTGTCATGAAGTAAACCAATTGGGAATAAGTGGATTCTTAAAGTGAAGCAAAAGGTTAATGAAAGTATCAAAATATACAAGGCTCGACTAGTTACTAAGGGGTTCACATAATAGAAAGGGTTTGACTATAAGAAAAATTTCTCATATGTTGTTAGATTTACGTCCAAAGGTTGATTCTTGCCATAGTGGCAAGTTTGGACCTAGACCTTTATCAAATGAATATGAAGATAGCCTTTCTCAATAGAGGATTAGTTAAAAAAATCTATATGAAATAACTTATAGGTTTCATCGAAAAAAGTAGCAAACATAAACAAAGGGTACGTAATTAAAATCAAAGATTGGTTATTGTTCAACTTTGAGATGAAAGATATAGGTCAAGTAGATTATATCCATAAAGTTAAGATTTTAAGAAGTCATTTGAAAAGGTTGTTGTCTCTTTCACAAGAGACATATATCAACAAAGTCTTTGAATGATTTAATATGAAAAAGTGCAAACCCATAGATAACTCCAATGCCAAGAATTAATTTTTTTAGCAAAAGTATGTGTCTTAAGACGCTAGAAGAAATGGAACATATGAGGAATGTTCCATATGCCAGTGTTATGGGTAATATTATGTATATAATATTGTGTACAAGACCTGATATATGTTATGTAGTGGGCATGGTGAGTAGATATCAGTCCAACCTAGGTGAAGCACGTTAGAAAGTAGTTAAGAGAATACTTTGATACCTCAAAGGTACTGCATAATATTCTCTTTATTATCAAGGAAAGGATATACAATTAAGAGGATATATAGATATTGCTAATTGGGGAGGTGATATGGATGGGAGGAAATCCACCTCAAGTTACATATTCTTTCTTGGCAAAGGTTCCATCTCGTAGAGTAGTAAGAAACAAACCTATATAGCCTTATCAATAATGGAAGCCGAATTTATCACTTCGTCAAAACCTATAAGGAAAGATGTCTTTGAGAGACACATTAGATTTTAGGGCTTGTGTAGAATTTGATTACACTAAAAGAAAATAACCATTTGGCAACGAAAATTAGCAACAAAAAATGTCAATTTTCCATTGCTAATAAAAAATAGCAACGGAACTAGTGGTTGCTAATTTGACGGTTGCTATTTTTTAGCAACGAAAATTATATTCTGTTGCTAAATTTAGCAACGAAAATTAAAATTTGTTGTTAAATCCAACCAATATAAGATTCGGTAAATTGGTTAAAATTATCAATGGAATAATGTTTTCGTTGCTAAATTTAGGAACGAAAAATATTAATACCATTGCTAATTTTAGCAACGAAAATATTAATACTATAATTTCTATTGCTAATTTCACTAACCAATAAAAAAAATCACGATGGTGCTATCTGTGGCTAAAATTTATTACAGATTTTCATTACAAATATTTATATTTGATACAATATTCCCAGCACCCAATGCCTTAGCAAAGATATTATGAATGCAAGATAGTAATAAACATCAAATCACAACCATGTAACAACAATTTGAATAGCATATTCAATTACTCTTAGAGAGTTGTTATTTTGCATTCAATTTTCCTTATATGCTTACTCGAATGTGTGGTTTTTATATTTGCAAAACTATTAGTTTAAAACATGCATAGCTATTCCTAAGATAAGAATGGGGAAAGAAATAAAGTTAACACTCAAACTCTCTCTATATAAAAGCATAAATAATTTATACTAATACGCAGCTTTTTTTAAGAGACATGCTCTATAATTTAAGTTTCATAATCTGTGAACCAAGGTCAAATGTTAAAAACCTTACCAATGCCAATAATAATTCTTAAAGAAACCTGTTTCCCTTTGGAAAGCCAGATCTTACATGGGGCTGCAACAATGTAGCCAATTGATATTCTCAGGCTTGAATGACAACAAAAACAAGTTTACACTACAAAAAAACTGTCAATTAGCGACTAAATTTAGCGACAATGTTATTTTCGTCGCAATTTTAGCGACGGATTCGCGTCTGTTTTACAATTTCGTTGTGGGGAGGATATTTTCTATTTTTTTGCGATGAAATAGCGACAGTATGAATAAACAGTCGCTAATTATTGGCGGGAAGTATACGCGCCATTTTTTGCGACGGAATTAGCGACGAATATTTCCGTCGCTAAATTTTATAATTTTTTATTCATGAAATTAGTTCTAGAAAATTTAGCGATGGACATTTTAGTCGCTAATTTTGGAGGGAAAATATATCACCTTTTTTGCGACGGTTTAGCGATGGAAATTTTTCTGTTGCTAATAGTAATTTGTTACCGTAATACAATTAGCGACGGAAGTATTTAGTCACTAATCCATCGCAAATAAATTAAGAAATAAATTTTTTAATTTCACTCACATGATTTATGTATAGTTTTAAGTAATTTTAATATAGACCATATGAAATGAATATTTTATTTTGTAACAGAAAATTAAAAATTATTTTATAAGTTTATAATAATTTTTTATCAATTCTACCAAAATCTAAAGTTATTTATTTAGAAAATTTATATTTTTAATAATAATAATAAACTAATTGTTATGATTATTATATATTTACGTGTTCAAGATTAAAAAAATAAATATTTATAAAACAATAATATAAAATTTATTATTTCATTCAAAATAATAATAAAAAAATTGTAATTAATTTTTATTTTATAAAATTTAAATTAAATATTAAATTATTAGGAATTCTATTGATTTCTTTATCAATTATCCTTAAATATAAAATTATTTATTTAAAAAAATTTCATTTTAATAATAATAATAATAAAGTAATTGTTATAAGTATTATATAGTTATATTATGAAAAATAATAAATATAAATATTTATATAATAATAATATAAAGTTTATTATTTCATTTAAAATGATTATGAAAAATTAATAATTTATTTTTATTTTGTTAAAATTTTGAGCAAATTTTAAATTATTAAAAAATTTAAAATATATATTTATAAAATTATCCTTGAATACAAGGATAAAATGATAAAATTTGGTAGGGCCATTTTAGTAATTTCAAAAATTTACCCTACATATAAAAATAACATTTTTTCTTCCCTCACATCTCTCCACCGTTTCAATTTATTGCGTATATGATTTTAAGCTTAATTTATTATTTAGTTGAATAAGACAGTAGAGTTCAATCCAAGACTTAAACTCATACAAGTCAAAATGAATAAATTTTCTAATTTAATTTCTTCAATTTAATTTCTATTATTTTTCTAAATGAATAAATTTTCTAATATATATATACACACACACACACACACACTTTTCAATTTTATTTCTATTATTTTTCTAAATATTCAAAGCTCCATCTAAACTCATCCTTACCATTTAACTTCACCACCGCGGTTACTTAATTGAGTGGTATGGAAGACTGAGAAAACTTACTGACTTGAAAATGGAGAAATGACTTTGAAATTCTAAACATGGCCAGGTTAATAAATAAGTTAAGATATTATCTGATAAATCCAAATATATAGTTCATTTGAATCTGCATATTTATGGTTTGGTTGGATCTTCTAATACAAATTGAACAGCTTTTATACTGAATAGTGTAAGTAAAGATTCAATGGTTAAGTATTTGCCGTTAGATCGGCCTGATTTTTGGTGAGTACGTTCGAAACTTCTTGTTGTTAATTTTGAATGGTAAAGATTAGTTTTTAAGGTCTGTATGTTAAATTTTTGTTGCAAAAAAGAGGCTATTTTTTGGATTTTTAGATAATGACCAATTTTGTATGTGAAGACGATCGAAAAATTATTTGTCGTTAGATCGGCCTAATTTTTGGTGAGTACGTTCGAAACTCTTTGTTGTTATTTTTAAATGGTGAAGATTAGTTTTTAAGATCTGTGAGTTCGGTTTTTGTTGCAAAAAATAGGTTATTTTATGGATTTTTTACGTAATGACCAGTTTTGTATACGAAGATGATCGAAAAATTATTTGCCGTTAGATTGGCCTGATTTTTGGTGAGTACATTCAAAACTCCTTGTTGTTAATTGTGAACGGTGAAGATTAGTTTTTAAGGTCTGTAAGTTTTGTTTTTGTTGCAAAAAAGAGGTTGTTTTCTGAATTTTTAACGTAATGACCAGTTTTGTATACGAAGATGATCGAAAAATCATTTGCCGTTAGATTGGCCTGATTTTTGGTGAGTGCATTCAAAACTCCTTGTTGTTAATTTTGGACGGTAACAATTAGTTTTTAAGATCTGTAAGTTCAATTTTTTTTTGCAAAAAAGAGGTTGTTGATTCTTTTTGGGTAAATTTTATTTTTATTTGGAGTATAAGTAAAGACATTTCTATTCCTATACTTTATAGAAGCTTTGGTTTTGCTATAATTTTTGTTAATCTAAAACATGGATTATTATACCAGTGATGTATTTTTCAGTAGACCAGAATCGAGAGAGATTTGAAGTGAGTTCAATATGTGAATACTTGATCTGTTTTTTGAACTTATTTATTTAGAAAATTTACATTTTTAATAATTTTTTGTCAATTATCCCAAATTTTTAATATTTTCTCATTTAAAATAATTCTGAAAAATTTTAAATGAGATATTTTTATTTTGTTAAAATTTTGATAAAATATTAATTATTAGAAATTTTGAAAATTTATATAAGATGATAATAATAATGATAATAATAATGTTAAAAGGTGAGATTTTAAAAAAAAGGAATGTGTGGTTGAATTTTAAAGAGAAATAGTGGGTTCTAATAAAGAAGGTTGATTTGTGGTTTAGAGGGGAGGAAGGGAAAAAGAAAGAAAGAAATAAAAAAAAGAAGATGGGAAAATCGGGGAAGGGAGAATCGGGAACGGGAGAGGTGGTGCTGGCCGTCCCCTGGCCGCCGCTGTTCGACGTCGGCGAAGGGGTGCAGATCGTCGTCGTCGCTTCCAGTCCTCCGTTAGCGTCGCCGTTCTCCGGTGATTCTTTCCATTCGATTTGTTTATCACCATCTAGCTCCCTTCTCTCTCTTCTTTCCGGCATTTCCCGTCGGCAGTGGAAGGGACTGACGGCACCGATGGGATCTCGAGGCTGAGGCGGCTCCTCCGGTTGCTGTTGCTCGTCCCCACTCGCTGGCAGCAGGGAGATCGGCAATGGTGAGGGCGGGATCTTCAAGCTCCGATCTCGATAAATGATGGCAGCGTTGGGGCACATGAACATCGCCTAGAAGTTGTCGGTGCCTTGATCTACCAGTGGACGGCTTCGATGTCCTTTCGGTAAGTCTCCGGTGACCGGTCCGGCGAGCATGATGACAGGCAGATCGTAGCAAATTCTACTAACAGGTTTGGGAACTCCTTTGATCTTATATGTGTTTGATTGGTGTAATATATATATAAGGTTGGATATTATGTTCTAATTTCTGATTGTGAGAAAAACGGTACTACATGTGCAGAGATTCCATTGCCAGCTCGTGTTCTTGGAGTTAACCAACTCAGTCATCAAGAAAAGAGGTAAGTTCCTTCATGCCAATTCGATTGTAGTTTTGCAATTGGAAGCCTAGTTTAGAGCTTTAAATACTAAATTTAGGTTTCCAGTATTTTGGAAAAAATCTTCTTACTATTAAAAATTCAAATTTATTAAATATTATCTTCCTATTAATACTTAATAAGGTCTATTGGTAATTATGAACTTCCAATGACTATCACTTAGCTATTAAATTTGTTTATAGTTAGAATTCTGTTACATGAATATATATAAATTTGTGTTTTCACATATTATTTGTTTGATTAAATATAAATGTTGACTTAGGTTACATAAATAAAATTATGCATGGATTTGATTACATCAATTACAAAGTTCATTTATATTATGAGTATATAATAGAAATTGTCAACATGTATAAATTTCTACAGTTTAGTTTAGTATGATGCAGTAAGCTATTGCCTTGTTCACAATGATTTCAAATTAAAATCAACGCTGCAGTATAATTTGGTAAAATGTCAATAGTATTGTTACAATCATAGAAGTTATATTGGTCAATGTTTTCCTGACAACTGTTTTGATCATCAGTTTTCATTTTTTTCCTTTTTGACCAACTCATTAGTCATCTCATGGACACGAGAATTGCTTCAGAGATTAAACAGCTTTTCTGAAGTAGCTCTTGGGCGTATCTTTATAATAGTAGTGAAATCTTGCCACGGCTTTTCCTTTTTGACCTAATAGAACTGCATGCGGCATTTTATGGTCATATGATTGCTCAGTGTTTTTTCTTTTTCCTATTCTTTTATTGTTTTTGTCCTCCCTGATGAAGGTCCTCATTTGATCCATGAAGGTCGGCAGGAAATATTCCTTGAGCAATATGGTATTAATGCAATGGTTTTTCATGACATACCTTTTTTGTTATTTAATTGTCCCTATTCTACTAGGATTAGAAATTCATACTATCCTGTAAGCTTGAGAATTTTATATTGCACTATATTGCATTAATTGATGGAGTGTATCTCTCTAGCAGACTATTTGTTTCTTATAGCTTTGTTAGAGGTTACAACCAATTTCATCAGGAAAAGTGCTAAATATCTTCTCATTATTGTCTCTTTTAACTTCTCCATTTTTTAAATGACATGTTAGCAAGCTAGTTAAAATAGGTGGTCTCATAACATATGAAATTTAAAAATTTGCGCACATCATTTACAATGCAAAATATAATTATTGTCTCTTTTAACTTCTCCATTTTTTTAAATTACATGTCAGCAAGTTAGTTAAAATAGGTGGTCTCATAACACATGAAATTTAAAAATTTGCACACATCATTTAAAATGCAAAATATAAAACAAGACAATTTTCATCTTAATTTACAGTTGGCAAAATACTTTGATGCCTAGAAACTGGTATTATTATCCATGACAAAAGGTAATGATAGAGAAAATTGACACATTTAATTGGTAGTGTATAAAGCTTCTAAATTGCTCATTATTCAATAGTATATGATATTGTTATATATGCAATAGTATATGATATATATTGCTCTATGTGTATTGTTTTAAATTGTTAGAATATTTCAGTTGTAATATTTGTTCTGCTTGATGCATTCTTCATGGAAATTACCCATTTCTTATGCTATTCTCTCTTTTTGAGTGTCCATATAGGCATTATAGTTTCCAAGGGATGCAAGTTGGTCTTTGATGCTTTTATCCTTTGGCAAACTTAACTAAAAGTTCAACTAAAGAGTTTGAAAGCAAATTGCATAAAATTGTTGTCATGTTGCTATATGTTTTAAGGTTTTTAATGATCATTTTAAGTATTTCATTCTTGTTATGGTAAATACACTACAGGAATGCTGCTGCTGTGGTAGAATTATGTGTGGCAGTTGAAAGACTTTTTTTAAATGGGTGCTATTAGAGGTATCTTCTTTCATCTTACTGCCTATAAGATGGTTTCTTTGAACTGAAAATCATTAGCTTTTAGGATCACCGGGCTATCTTGGGCCTGCTGATCTTGACCACCTTTGCAATTATGCATGAGAAAGCTTCATTTCTGGCTTCCTTTTTCAAGTTTTCATTTTTCAAGGGGTTTTTTTGTAAAAAGAGTTCTATGCACACCATACTTCAGTAGTTACTTTGTAGATTCAACATGTGCAGAGTGGTGAAAAATGATGTTAGACCGGAGCAGCAATGAGGTTTATGTTGTATTTTGCTTTTTCTTTTTGAGCTAATGGGAGAGGCAAGAGCAATGTGATATGAACAATGATATTTGTATTTAGAAAGCGAGCAAAGCAAGTATTTTTTTGTTCATCTTTCTACTTGTGTTTAAGAACTTAGATATATATCAGTTTTCATAGTATGTTTCAAGTTTCAATACTTTGTTTTATATATTATTTTTTATATTAACTCTATATTTGGTTTCAATACAAATTATTGTATTGGAGAATTTTTATTTACAGAAATTAAATTATATAAATTATGATTCTGCATATAATAAATTAATTTGTTGATTATACTGGCAGTAAATTGGTAAATACAAAATAAAAAATTAAATTATGTTATAATTTCGCGACGGATTCGCGACAAACAATGTGTCGCTAATATGCAATAAATTAAAAGTTGACGAAATCCGTATTAGCGACTCACATTTGGTCACTAAATTTTAAAGTAAATTTATAATTAGCGACGGATATTGTAGTTGCCAAATATTATTATTAAAATACTGGCGACTAATTAGGAATATAAATTAGCGACGGAAAAAAAATATTAGCGACGAAAATTTTCGTTGCTAAATTAGCGACTGATTTTGAATTCCGTCGCTAGTACATTTGCGACTGTACGTCAGGCGTCGCTAATTTACATTAGCGACGAAAAACAGGTAATTAGCGACGAAATTTTTTGCCGCTAATTAGTAGTTTTTTTGTAGTGTTAGCAGTTTACATGTTAGGTATATGTGACAACATTCAGGTGATTATATGTGACAACAGCTAGCAATGTTCTCTATTCTGGCAGTGTTATTTTCCTTTTCATCGTTAAATAAAACATTATATGAATTGATTGTAAAAATTACCCCATCTTACCAGTACAGAGAACTCCAACGCACAATGGAATGTGGAACAATATATTTAGAGCAAAAGCTTTCCCAACCATTGGCAAATGAAATAATAAATAAAATATAAATTAATTATTCTATATTTCCAGATAAATATGCATAGACAAAATAATAATATTAATAACAACAAGTAGTGAAATATTACCTTCGGGTATATCAGCAGCAATCACAGCTATCTCAGCTAATAACCATAGACATAACTTTACATGTTTTGGATACTCGTACTTATATGAAGAATTGAAAGCTAGTACTAGAAATCAATGCTAAAAATGGTAATTTTATTGTAATTCTGTATCAATACAATATTTTCTTTATTCATTGACCAAGAAGTCTACAGAGAGAAGGAAACTTAAGTCCTACCAAGTCAGCATTCAACATGTAAAATAGTTTTAGAATCCTATCGAAAAAAATCTATAGATTATTCAAGTGAACCTTTTCTCCGCCCGATAAGTCTGCAATATTCTTCCAGCTCTTCTTTGGTAGCCTAACTCTGAAAACAAAACCTTCTGACAAAGGATCTAAAGAATCCACAAGCTCAAGTTCTGCATCACCTCCCAGTGTAATCATCTGAGGTAGAGACATCAATGTCCAAGGATAGGTAAATTCATTACACAGATAGCTCCTTCACTCATTCATTATACAAGGCGACCTTTTTTCGATATCTATTTTACCAGTACAGTTAGCAAGGTATAAAAGAGAATGAAAATATAAAAGATACATAATAAAATTTTTTAAAATATCAAGCAAATAGAAATTCATACTCTGATAATTTTATAAGCACATATATTGCTCTATATGGTTTGTAAAAGCATTTTGTAGGTCTTCAAGCTTCTTTTTGTAACCCTTTCCCTTCAAATACAACTCCTTGTAAGACCATTGACATAAGGCATCCCCACAAGTGCAACTTTTAAGGGAGTCAGGTCTACTAGCTCCATCACTTCCTTAATGTGCATCTGAAAGCCATCGAATTTGTTTACTATCAACTACTATTTTATCTATAAATAGACAGAGATCATTTTCTGTGTTGTCATTTCTATCTGGTATTTTCCTTTTGAATATACTACATTACTTTTCTTCCTTTATCCACCATTGTTACCCCACCCAATCTCTAACAAAAACAAGATGACCAATTAAAAACATACTTTTCTTGTAGTAAAATTAACATCAGCAGGTAGTCGGAGCCATGCAAAAAAAAGCAATAATTCATGGACTACTACGTTTGGAGAGTGGATATCAGTTTGCTCACAGTATCCTGATATCCGAGCAAAAGTTTCTTATTTCTTTGGATATCCAGATATTGTGATATTTCCCTTTATGTAACCACTTATTTTTCTTCCAGCCAAGACATCCATTAGGGTGGTCTTGCCAGCACCACTAGAACCCATTAGAGCAGTTAAGACCCTTGGTCTGAAAGCACCACTAACAATCTTTAGGAGTTTCAAACAATCCTCTGTGATACCTTTTGCTTTCATTTCCTGTGAGTATGATGTAAAACTCAAGATTCTGTTCCTTTAGTATAAATTGCTTCTTCATGGCTAAAGCATTGTGTACCTCTGACATATCTACTGCATATCTGATTTCATCAAAAGTGATAGAAAGTGGATGAAATGGGAGTGCCATTCTTCTCTTCCTTTCCTGGTTTGCAGATTGGATCCCTGAAGAGGCTTTTATGTGGCTTGCATTGCCTTTTTTTTATATTGGTTATAGAATAGTTAACATATAGTTTTGAGTTAAGTATAACAGAAAGAACACAGATAGGGGGGGAGTTCAAATGGCCCACAAGTAAAGCTCTTCCTGCTTCTTGACACTTCAATAAGCTCTCCAGCTTTGTTAGCATTTTTACCAATTAAGGCCTCTTTTGAAATAATTGCTTGAGGATTCCCAAATACTGCAATTAGTTAACTCATCAGAGTGTTGACACATGTCTACAACTGAGATATTTTAGTGCCAAAGTGAAAAGGAAATTAAATAGGAAAATATATCCTGTCAAAGCTCCAATTGCAATACAATACCAATATGCTTCAACGAAAATTACACGAGACCTTAAGAATGTAACTCCTAATGGCTCTATAGAATTAAGAGGAAACTGCAAAAAGTATTTGTTAGTACTATCAAGCAAGTGAATTTTGGCAAGTCCTTTGACTTTAATTTTCTGCTTGCTTAAATTCAGAAAATGAAGCTTACATGATTCCATCTCTTCTTAAGAAATTCATTTATAGAAATGCCATTTTGCACATACATCATCGACGAGAGCTAGTAACCCCATATACACCATTGCTTCACATCATCTGGTGTAACACAGTGCAAATTATCATCTCAACTTAAATTACATTACAATGAAGTAATACAATACTTTAAGCGAAGAATCTAATTCACCTCTTGATAATACAAATCCATTCATAACTAGAACTGTTAGTAACGTAAATATGGAAATTATGTTAGTTATAACCATAATTCTTCTTATTCTAGCTACTAGTCGAAACAATGAAGATGCTATCTGATTGGTCACAAAGAGTATCAGGTACTGCTTGAAAAACCTGTCATAAATAAATTTTAGAAAATTTGGATATGTAACTGAGAGTTTTCAGTTCCCTACCTCTCAATGTTTGGGTCAAAACCGATAACATAATATGTAACTCGACAACAGTGGAAGGCCATTTCGAAAATATGACAAACATTAACGATCGCAGGAGGAAACAAAAACAAAATATATTATTAAAAAGCTAAAATAATCCTGTTTATATTCTCTGAGTCCCATCCAACCTAATGCCAGTAAGAAGGTGAAAGAAAAATCTGATGGCATTGGACGACATGAGAGATATACAGATAACGTTTCATATATATATATATATATATATATATAATAAAAGTTAAAGGCGAGCTTCATTTACATAGAGAACTATATAAAGAATAGAATTTAATCTGATGGAAGAATGACAGCATTTATTCACAGAACCAAAACAAGTAGATGAAGTAGAAGTAGCAACAAACAAAATGTATGTGAAATTAGTCTATCTGAGGCAGTTGATGGTTTCGAGAGAGCTCTTCCAGCAACAGCAGGTGAAACTGGATGTCCTCCACCACCATTTTGCTGCTCATTTGTTGGTAACGACCCGTTTGGAGAAGTAAGAGTCATCCTGTTACCATTGCTTCCATCTTCACCTGTACACAGATTGTATTCACAATCAACATATAATATAACCGAGATGATTTACTTTACTAACTATGAATGCACATTTATGTAACTTTGATACTTGAATTAATAAGAAAATTAAAAAATTTGCAGTAGCAACCTTTTACCAATTCTGTCAGTAGCTTCACCAAAAAAATATTTGTCTTTATTTGTTTTAGCTTCACAATTTCACTGAAAACATTTCAACTGTAAAATTGACTCCAACAAGGTGGAATCACGAAATGTTAATACATTTTCCTTATATCGCTTCTTTTGTTCTGCAACTTCTTTATCCTTCTTCCTTTTCTTATTGTAGCCCTTAGAAGATAATGCCAAATGAACACTTTCTGCTTTTCCAAGTTTTATCCTATCTTCCTCATTCACCAAATGAGAAATGAGCTTATTAAGAGTTCACTTCTCCTTTTGTGTATTATAACTCACTTGAACTTGACTGAATTATGGAGGAAGAGAGATAAAAACCAAGTGCGCTAATAAATCTATAGCAATTTCTAATTTTAGTGCTTTTAGCCTTGATGTAACCTGCCCCATTGCAAAAATGTATTCCCTTATGCTCCCATTGCCCTTATACCTCATGTAAACAAGTTTGTTTATCAAACTACTTGCTTCTGCCTTTTCACTTTTAGCAAAAAGGATTTCAAGGGCTTCAAGGAACGATTTGGCATTTTGATTTTCGGATGTAGTGTCCTAAAATGTATCTTGAATGGCCCATCTCATGATCATTAGACTTAAGCGATTTGATCGCTCCCACTTCTCAAAGTTCCTCTTTTGTTCTAAGGAACTTTCATTTATAAGAGGAGCATGAGGCTCAACCCGAAGTGTATAGTCTAGATCCATACAGCCTAAAATGATAATAACGTTTTCTTTTTTCTTAAAATTAATGCAATTGAACATAGAAAGTGAGTTAATATTTGCAGATATTGAATCGGTAGAAGTATTTTCTGAATTTAGAGAACAACATAAAATATATCAAACTCACAATCAATACTTTAAATTTTACGAAATAATAGATTCAAAAATAATTATAAATCCTATCACAAGACACCTAGCACAACATCTAAGTTTAGTCTTTGGACAAAAAAATCAACTTGCAAGTGGTAATCTAGGTGTAGTAATCAAATATTGATAATAAACTCCTATCAAACATTAAGTCTTTCTTTGGATTGACTTAACATTCACATGAAAAACCAGATAATTATAACATGTTTATTACCAAAAATATGTTCTATTTTCGGCCAGACAATAATAACTTTCCTTTGGGCCGCTTACTATCAGCATAAAATTTTGAATGTATATATACATACCTTTTGATTTAATTTACCTACACAATAAAGGTTACTTTGGCAGCGTATTGCTTCAATTAACTAAATTAAAATATTAGTAATAAACTCTAAGGCTTATTTTGAATCTAAATTTCAATTATACAAGTAAATGTAAAATACTAATCATAATCCAAATTGATTAATATTCTAAACTAAAAACATGAAAGCCATATAAAAATAAAATTTTGCAGTATATCAAACCAACACAAAATAAAATAGATCACATAAGCAACTAAAATCAATATATTGCTTTCATCCTTAGCACAGCAACCAAACAAGTCAAAGCCACAAAGAAAATCCTAAAATTTCCAAAGTTATTTTGCTACTGGATAGACCCATAAATCAGAATTGATGGCAAATATGATTTTCTTTAATACATACTGTTGAACCGAATAAATAAAAGAAAATTGAAACCAAATGCAATGAGAGTTGCTAATAATAGACAATTAGAGATATAATACAATAGAAGATATTTAACCAAAAATAGAAATTGTCCAATTCATAGATATGCCACCACCATGAAAACGAAAAGAAAGCAAGTTGCCAAAACCATTACAATAAAGGAACTAACAGAGGTTTGTGCCTAGAAAATCATCAAAGCCAACCATAATTAGAATTAAAAATAATATAAATCAATAAAAAATGATGGCACATGGAGACAAAATTGTGAAACCCAAAAACAAAAAATTGATTTTACCCATTAGAAAATAAAAAAACGTAGGTTGCATAATTAATTCAAAATAGAAACAACAAGAAATAGTAAAACTATTGACACGAAGCCAATAACTCTGCAACCTATATATATATATATATATAATAGAATTGAAAACCCAAAGCCACGAAGTGCCAAAAACCCTTAAGACAAACCCAATAAAATCATTATATATATGCCATAAAGAATTGCAGGTAAACAATCCAACCAAAAAGTAAACCATGTTGAAAAGAATTAATCAAAGCAACAAAATCGAAAAACTTTGCCGTTTTCCTCATATCCAAATGAAATCGATGCGGACATCAACATATATATAATGATAATTTTAATCAATTCTTAATGATTCAACATGAATAGGCTCTGATACCAATTGTTAGAAAAAACCTAAATACATAATAGCTGAAATAAAATACTCACAAGATTGAATAATTATTTTTTGTATTTCTTTTATCAATAGTACATCTATATATATACAAGTATAGAAGTGTCTATCTAAGGAAACTTATGCAAATAAGGAAAGCTGCATCTTTGCCTAAGATCATGCTACACACTATATTTACATTCTATAACACTCATTCTCAAGCTAGAGCATAGATATTAATTATGTGCAACTTGTTATACAAATAGTCAACTCGAGAGCCATTTAAGGCTTTTTTGAACAAATTATCCAACTATTCTTCTATCTTCACATATCTTGTTGAGATGATATTATCTTGAATCTTTTCACAAATGAAGTGACAATCAACTTCAATATGCTTGGTCCATTCATAATACACTGAATTTGAGGCAATATGAAGAGCAACTTCAATTTGCTGGAGATGAGGGATTTATACCAATTTCAACAAGCAAATATAGATTCACAAAATCTCACATGTGAATTGTGACATAGCTTTGTATTTAGATTTTACACTAGATCTGGATACTACAGTTTATTTTTTGCATCTCCAGGATATTAATTAAATTTCCTTTAACAAAAATACAATAACCTATTGTTGGCCTCCTATCAATCTTAAAACCTGCCCAATCAGCATCTATAAAACACTCAATATGAGTATGCCCATGATCACTGTACAGTATACCAAGTCCATAAGCACCTTTCAAATAACATAAGATCTGCTCTAGAGCTTTTCAATGCTTGATCGTAGGAGCAGTTATAAATTGACCGATAATGCTCACTGCAAATACAATATCTGGATAAGTTACTATGAGATAATTAAATATTGTATGGCTTAGCTCCTAATTTTCCAGTTTCTGCAAGTAAGTCAAGAACATATTTTTTTTTGGGATAAAAGAATTCCCTTCTTACTTCTCATCACTTCCACTCCCAAGAAATATTTTAATTGGCCCAAGTCTTTAGTATAAAATCTACCATGCAAAAAAGACTTGAGTGAAAAAATACCTGCAGAATCACTCCCTATAATCATAATATCATCAACATAAACTACAAAAAGAATAATGCCATCTTTTGATTAACTATAAAAAATAGAATGGTTGCACTAACTCTTATTTAGCCCAAACTTTTGGACAACCTCACTAAATTTACCAAACCAGGCACGAGAACTCTACTTTAATCCATACAAGGACTTTTTCAGATGATAAACTTTCCCATACTTCCTCTAAGCAACAAAGCTAGGTGGTTTCTCCATATAGACTTTTTTCTAAAGATCACCATGAAGGAAAGCATTTTTGATGTCAAATTGATGTAAGTGCCAATAATGATAAGCTGCCAAAGATATGAAAAGATGAGCAGAACTCAATTTGGCGACTGGAGAGAAAGTATCAGAATAATCCACCCTATAAGTCTAGGTATATCCTTTAGCAACAAGTCGAGCTTTCAGCTGAGCCACAGAACTATCCAAATTAACTTTGGCTATAAAGACCCATTGCAACCCATAACCTTATTTCCTTCTAGTAAATGTACCAACTCCCAAGTATTATTTGTATCCAAGGCATTCATCTAAAGATGTAATTAAAGAGCATGTCAAGGGAGATATGTGATCATAGGAAACAAAATTAACAATGGGATAAGTGGATTTACAATTACGTGTACATGTACGAAGAGCAATGAGAAGATCGAGGTCAGTAGAAGCAGGATTAGATGACAAAGATGCTGGTGCAGGACATGTATCATTAGTGTCTCTTCTTCAAGCATAGACCTAAAATATTTGTGGTCTTGCTGATGTTAAAGGATGATGACTTGCTCTCTGCTCAGTGCTAACAGATGCAATAGACACATCAACAGATTCTTGGGAAGATGTCACCGTATAAATGAGCCACCCATCTTTCTCCCCCTAACTTGTAAAAGTGGATGGAGATGAAAAGAAAGGTTTATGTTATGACAATACCACATCAACAAAAGTCAAATGTCACTGCAGATCAAGAGAGTAACATCTATATCCCTTTTGGAGATGCGAGTATCCTAAGAACACACACTTCAATGCCTTAGGATCAAGTTTGGTAACATGAGGATGTACATCTCGAACATAATAAGTACTGCTAAATATCAGTGGTTCCACTAGAAACAGTATTTTATTTGAAAATATAACACTATAAGGTACATCACCATTTAACACAGGATATCAGATTAATCAGAAAATAAGCTATAGAAATAGCATCGACCCAAAAACACTTAAAAACATTCATTTGAAACAATAAAGCTTTAGATGTCTCCAGTAAATGTTTATTCTTTCTTTCAGTAACTCTATTTTGAGAAAGAGTATCAATACAAGAGGACTGATGAACGATACCCTGTTGAGACATATACCATTCAAAAGAATCTAACATGTATTTCTTAGCATTATCACTTCGCAATATATTCACAGAATTGAAGCATTAAATTGGGTTTTAACTTTAGCATAAAAGGAAGAAAAATGGGAAAAACTTCTAAACTATTATTCATAAAATAAATCCAAGTAATACAGGAAAAATCATCCATAAAAGTAACAAAATATTTGTACTCAGTTTTAGACATAATAGGACAAGGACCCAAAACATCCAAATACACAAGTTAAAAAGAAAACTCAGCTCGTTTATTAATTTTAGGACCCAATGAGCTACGATGATTTTTAACAAAATGACAAGACTCACAATCCAAATAAGATATATCATGAAATTGCGGACATAATTTCTTTAACATAGGTAAAAAAAGGATGCCCCAACCAATAATGTGCTTCAAAAGGAGACACTAAATTGAAACAAGCAACAAATCGTGGTACCCAAGAATCCAATATGTATAGACCACTAGATACATGTCCCTTACCAAAAATCTGCTTTGCCATAAGATCCTGAAAAAGACAATGATCAGGAAAAAAATAAGACACAATAATTGAGTTCTTTGCTAAATTTACTTGCAGATATCAAATCAAAAGCTAAGTTAGGCAGATTTAGAATAAATGGTAAAGTAATAAAATGAGTTGGTTTGATAGTTCCATACCCCACAATGTTATATGATGTCCCATCAGCAATAGTAACAGGTAAAGGAATTTTATGAGATAAAAAATCAGAGAAAGTATCAGGATTACCTATCATGTGATTTATGGCACCGGAATCAATGACCTAATTGTTGCTAGAGGAGATAAGACATGTGTTACCTATTTTAGTAGTAACTGAAGTTGAAGATCCCTTTAACATTTCCTAGTACTTAGCATACTCCTCGAAAGAGATAGTGACATTATGCTTAGGTGATGAACCAGAAGTAGCAACATTAGTAACTTATGCCTTCTGATTGCGATTTTACAATTTCTTACCGTAGTGCTTCGTATGACCTAGTTCTTTACAATAGTAGTAAACAATATCAGTATTCTGATTATTATAAGATCTATTTCTCTCTTTCGACAGATTTCTTTTACCATTATCACCTCCTCTTTCTCTGGCAATAAAAGCACTATTGAGCTGACTAGATGAAGCATTATCAGCATGCAATAATCTACTAAACACATCTTTAAGAGTAGGAATTTCAGAACCAGAGAGAATTTGAGATTTGGCTATCTCAAATTCAGATGGCAAACCAGCTATAAAACTCATTACTTTTATATTTTTCTCTCTAAGCCGTTGCTTTCTAATATCCGTACTAAAAGGTAGAAGCATGTTCAATTCTTCATAAATTTTTTTAAACTCCATAAAATAAATAGTGAATGATTTTTCCTCTCCTTCTCAGCACGATAAAAGGCTTTACAAACATCATAAATACGAGACTTATTTCTTTTCCTAGAATATAAAAAGGTCAAATAATCTATTAACTCTTTTACATGCTCATAATGAGAAATTAAGCAAAGCACATTTCTTTCAATTAAATTTTGAATATGTAAAAGTAATCGAGAATCATCTCTCATCCAAATCTGCTTTTTAGTTTTATTGGTAGGAGGATTATCAGTTAAATGATCATCTTTATCCATACTATGAAGATAAATCCTAATCGTTCTACTCCAATCAAGATAATTAGATCCATTTAAATTTTCTTCTATAATCTTAGATAAAGGAATAATCTCACTAAAAGTTTCCCTCATACCTCATTTATTGTCGGCTATAATATCCACACAGAATAAAATAAATCAAAGTAGCAAATGTAAACTCAAAAGCCCAGCCAAAATAAAAGCCCAAATGACCAATAAAGATTTTAACAGACTAAAGAACACAGAACAAAGAAGCGACAACACCTTATTGGAGGCAAAAGTACCAGCAGAAGAGGGAATCAAGCCAAAATGATACCGTAATCTGACCAAAAATTGCCAGGCAACACCAGAGATAGAATCGAAAGGTAGACGGTTAGGGCACGTGCCTACACGTGCCGGCGCATGAGAGAAGGGACGAGAGCTTGTTGCAGCACGTGAGGACCACTCGCCGGATGAAAAGACACCGAATTTTGTAGGAGGGCCGAAAATCGTCTTGCACTTCTTTTGATGTCGGCGGTGAGACAAGATGGTCACCGAAAATAAAGGTTACCCAACCCAAACAGTAACCCTACCTAAAACAATAACCCAAACAGTGGCTGGAACACGTTACCCAATTTAAAAGAAACCCAGAAAAAAATCCAAATCAAGCCTAGAAGGCTCTGATACCATGAAATAAAATACTCACAAGATTGGAGAATTATTTTCTGTATTTCTTTCATCAATATTAGTACATCTATATATACAAGTATAGAAGTGTCTATCTTAGAAAATCTATCCAAATAAGGAAGGCTGCATCTTTGCCTAAGATCACACTGCACACTGTATTTACATTCTATAATAGCATTGAATCAATCATGACAAATTATCAAGAATAAAATAGATGCGAAACGTTCTTGAATCCATAGCCATTAAGAACGCAGATGTTTAATGGTTTGTAGTTGGCATAAAGATCTGAATTTTTTCCAAGGTGATGGGATAACGAAGGGAAAGAATGTATTAGAATTAGGGTTAGGGTTCTCTGTGCAACCAGGACCACAACCTGTTTATATGTTGATTTATTTTCTAATTAGTCCATCAAAAATTATATTAAGTCCTTTGGATTTCTACACGTTTATAAAATAATTCCATATTTTTAATAATACGATTATTAAGTTCAATTTAACTTTAAATTAACCAGATAACTTTTATTTGGACTAAAACTGTGATAGCATATAATATACAATAGTCACATATTTAATTAGTATAGGTCCATAAATTCCAACAATAGGTTGATCTCATACGATATTATCTAATTGCATCTTTCAATTTCGACAGTTCTGTTTAAATTGAAATTAATGTGAATGATATAAAAAATATAAAATTTAATTTTAACTTTTCAAAATATAAAAACCTAATATAAAAAAAATACCAAAATTCAGGACCAAAAAATGCATATTTTCCCATTAAGATTGAACCACACATACAATTAAAGGGCGTGAGAGATTGGTGACTCTTGGGGTAATTGTCATATGATAAAAAGAAAAAAGAAAAAAGAAAACATTGTAGTAGTGGAATCCATACGTTTGATCGTGCGCTTCAAATTATCAAAATTGGTTCCAAAATGGAAGAAAAGGAAAGACAAGAATTCACTTCGCATGGATGCCATTCTCATCCAAAATCCGAAAATGACACCATTTCTTTTTTTAGTGGAGAACTAATTGGCGTCTTCCTCCACGATTTTTGCATGTTTCTATTGGTTAAAAGTCATATTAATATCACACGAGAGACTGTTCAGTGTGCAGTATGCAACTATAAGCACTGTTTAATCAAATAATTAATACATATTGAATATTTTAATCATTCCATGGGACGGTGTACGCCGAATTAAATCTCCGGATCACATAAACTAAGAAATATTTTCTAAAATCCAGAATTTATTACTAAGTCAGCCAATAAAATCCTCCTCTCTTATTCTCTTTATATAAGCTGTCCATTGCAAAGCTGCTTTCACCAACATTCATCTCTCCCATATATCCACACTCGTAGGAAAAATCCCAAGTCCTTTTTTTAATTGCTTACACTCATAGCAAACTTTGCTGGTTAAGAATGGAGCCGCAAGATATAGCACAAACAAGAGAAGTTGATGAAGATAAATGGGTTAGTGATTCTTCTGTTGATCATAAAGGAAGGATTCCTCTCCGAGCTCGTTCCGGTATTTGGAAAGCTTCTCTTTTCATCATTGGTAATGAATAATAATATGAATATTCATATAATTCTCATCATAAGTATTACATTTCTTACAAATTTAATATATACATATACATTATTATTTTAAAATGTCACATAATAATCATTATTTCCAAGCAATATATTGAATTGTATAGGAGATTAATTACTTATTATTGTGGACATAGTCGTTCTAGATTTTGTAAATTGTCCATAAATGTATGCCATCTTTGGCATAATTAATTATGTTATGAACAAGGAACATGCATTTATTTTGTGCAAGTTGTACCCAAGGGACTAGCAAGTATTTTGGATGGGTCGAGTTAAAATTTTAATAAGTTTATTTTATTTTAATGGGATCAACAATATTAGTTTTTAATGGTGTCCAAATGAAATAAAAATTAAAAAAAATACACATTTTTATTTTTTGCATTTAAGGGAAGTCAATTAACTTCACTCTCTTCTGCCTAGTTTCGTGCCTGGTTGTAGATACCTAGATGTATCAGAAAACAAGCCAAAGCTTCTTAAAGTAATGGCTCGCTAAGTTGTCCTTATTATTGATTATGCAGCGATTGAATTCAGTGAGAGACTGAGTTATTTTGGAATAGCAACAAGTTTAATCATTTACCCGACAAGAGTGATTCATCAAGACATAAAGACAGCTGCTAAGAGTGTCAACTACTGGTCTGGTGTCACTACTTTGATGCCTTTACTTGGAGGATTTGTTGCTGATTCTTACTTGGGCCGATTCTCAACTGTTTTTGCTTCTTCTGTTATCTACCTTCTGGTGATAATCAACTCTTCATAATTTCTTATTTTCTTTTTTTGTCAAAATAATAAAATTAGTTAATTATGTTTATTTATACAAAACAAAACAGGGCTTGCTTCTTTTGACAATGACGCAGTTTGTTCCAAGTCTAAAGCCTAGTGATGATGAAACGAACAAGAACCATGAAATTGTTTTCTTCCTTGCTATCTACCTAATCTCCATTGGAACTGGAGGGCACAAGCCGTCCTTGGAGAGCTTTGGAGCTGACCAATTCGAGGATGACCATTCTGAAGAAAGGAAGAAAAAGATGTCATTTTTCAACTGGTGGAATTTGGGACTTTGCTGGGGACTTCTTCTCGGTGTTACAGTGATTGTGTATGTTCAAGATCATGTCAACTGGATTACTGCTGATATTATTCTCACTCTAGTTATGGCTTTATCATTAGCTATCTTTATTATTGGAAGGCCATTTTACCGATATCGCTCGCCCTCAGGAAGCCCCTTGACGCCAATGTTGCATGTTCTTGTTTCTGCCATAAGAAAAAGACACCTTCCCTATCCTTCTAATCCTGCTCAATTTTTTCATTCTTCCAAGTCTCGGATGGACTCGGGAAGACATCTTTGCCATACAGAGAAGCTTAGGTAGAGTATTTATTCTCGGTTTTTGTTGCATAAAACATTTTCAATGATAGTTAAATATTTATTTTCGTCAAATTACAGGTTTCTTGACAGAGCAGCAATCCTAGAAAACACAGAAAATTCAACTGGTAAACACAGTCCATGGAGGCTTGCAACTGTAACCCAGGTAGAGGAGATGAAGCTTATCATTAGCATGATCCCAATATGGGTATCCACTATACCATTCGGAATTTGCGCAGCACAAACTTCCACATTTTTCATCAAGCAAGGAACCATGCTGAATAGAAACATCGGTAATAAATTTGTGATTCCTCCAGCCTCAATTTTTGCACTTTCTGCCCTTGGAATGATAATATCCGTCATCATCTATGAGAAAATCCTTGTGCCAGTGCTAAGAAAGGTCACTGGAAATGAACGTGGCATTAAAATTCTTCAAAGAATCGGTATTGGAATGGTGTTCTCAATCCTCACAATGATAGTTTCAGCTCTGGTTGAAAGGAAGAGACTAAGTTCTATTGAGAAGGAAGGAGTAAAGGGCTCGCTGTCAATGAGTATATTTTGGTTGGCTCCGCAATTTATCATAATCGGAATGGCAGATGGATTTTCACTTGTAGGACTTCAAGAATATTTCTATGACCAAGTTCCTGATTCCATGAGAAGTTTAGGAATTGCCTTTTACCTCAGTGTGATTGGAGCTGCAAACTTTGTTAGTAGTGTGTTGATTACAGTTGTGGATCATGTTACAAAGAAATATGGGAAGAGTTGGTTTGATAATGACTTGAACAGTAGTCGATTAGACAATTTTTATTGGCTTCTAGCAGCCATAACCACAGCTAACATGTTTGTCTATGTGTTGTTGGCTCGCCAATACTCGTACAAGAATGTGCAAGGCAGTACTGTGGCTGTGGCTGATTGCTCCCAAGATAACGATAATAATATCAAGGTTGATTCTATGGCTTGACCTGAAACTTTAATTTATTAGTCGTAGTGACTTTAACATCTCGTGTTATTATGTGGTAGCTAATTAATTAGCAGGTGGTTGTATCATGTACAAACTTTGTTGAATTAAGAGTTTTCAATCTTTATATACAATGTGTATCTACGTGTAAATTAGTCGGTGTTTATATTAAATTACATATAATATAATATAGTTAGTGTTAAGAATATAGTCGATATTTCGTAAATCCATTCTCACATAAAATAATTTGAGCACATTTTAATTAATAATATTCTCTTAATATATGGTATTTGCAACTCTTTTATCATGATTAATATGATAAGTTTCTTGATTAAATTTTGAAACTTGACGTTACTATAGCGATCATGATAATGAGAGTCAAGCCATCACTTCCAATTTAATCCAAATATGTTCTTGATCATAGGATCATTAAAATATGACATTAATGATCCGATTATATGAATTTGTGTGTGTGGTGCTCTCTATTGGACAGTTGATCTAATTAATTAAGTCACATATATAGACGTGACTATTGGAGATACATAGATAATGCATATAGAGATATGATCATTGAACCAACTGATTGGAGAAGTCATAATCGTCCATTTTACGGTAATATGTCAATATGATATTTTCTTAAAAAATATGTTGTAAAATTTTCCTTAAACCTAGGATCAATATGCTAATTAACAAGTTATTTATCATATTCTGATACATACACCTTTGCTTTGGAATGATAGTTGGAAGAATATTGGGAATGATTAAATGCTTGTAAAATCAATTATTGATTTAAACGGAACCTGTCAACTTTTGATAATGACTTTTAAGCCCCACATTGTCCTTAATTATAAACGAATGTATTAATATCCTGGACAGGGCAATTGAGTGAAAGAAGAAAAAATATTTTCTTGAGCCATTTATTTGGTCGATTATATTTGATATGAAAATATAGTTGGTTATCTAGTGGGATTTGGAAGTTAAATTATACTACATTGCATTAAAGAATTGTGTTTGAAACAATAGTAATTGTTGTATATTTCATTAAATGAATAAGAGTATTTACACAAGGCGTATTCTTATAAAATTACAAGTATAACCCCATATATAGTTATATAATCCTATCACACCCCTCAAGTTTGAGCTTAGTGAAAGGGACAACTTGGCTCGCAATCGGCAAAAATGATCTTTGAGTAAAAGCTTGATAAGCACATCTACGATTTCATCATCGGCCGAAATATAATGAATAATAAGCTTCTTTTTTTTTTCCTCACAAAATCACGAATAAAGTGAAAATAGATCTCCATATGCTTTGAGAAGGTGCAAAAAAACAAGATTAGTAGTCAAGCAAGTCACTCAAGTTGCCACCACAATTGAGTCGTTGAGGCACATGGAAGACCAATTTCGCGGACAAGATGTTGAATCGAAATAACTTCATCACTGACAGCAACAAGGTAACAAAACTGAAAATGATAAAAAGATAAAATGATTTTGTGAAATCAATTCCAATTGCCCAGCCTTCCCAGTTCACTATACAATATAAAGAATATGTACAACAGATTGTACACCTTGATTGCCTCAATTACATCCCTAAGATACAGCTGAAATACTAATCTAAATAAGGTAAGAATTGCAATATAGATTACAATAATGAATTACAATATCAGTTGACCACGAATGCAAGCTGGCATTGACATCCCCCTTCAAATTGATGTTGGTGAATCAAACAGCATCAATTTGTTAACAAAAAATTGATGTCGAGCAGAACAAAGCGCTTTTGTCAAGATATCTGCAATTTGTTGGTCTATAGAAATATGAGGAAGAGTAATAACGTCATTGTCAAAAGCTTCATGGATATAATGACAATTAACTTCGATATGTTTGGTTCAATCATGATAGACAGGATTGGCTACAATCTGAATAACACTTGTATTGTTAGCATGCAAAGGAGTAGGAATATACTGAAAATATCCCAGCTCAGAGAGCAAACCATGCAACCAAGTAATTTCAGAACAAGTGGCAGATATGGCATGATATTCAGCCTTTATGGAAGACTTAGAGACTCTTTCTTGTTTCTTACATTTCCAGGAAATCAAAGCATCACCCAAGTACGCAGACTAACCAGCAGTAGAATGCCTTGTATTAGGACATCTAGCCCAATCAGAATCACTATATGCAACAAGATTAAGTTTGGAACCAGTAGGATAAAAAAATCCACGAGCAGAAGTACCAAGAAGATAACGAATAATTTGTTTAACAACTGCCATATGTAAATGATGTGAAGAAGTCATAAATTGACTCACCAAATTGACTGCAAAAGATATATCCAATCAAGAAATGGTCAAGTAAACTAAACTCCCGACAAGACACATATATAGTGTTGGGTTTTGAAGGAGATCACCTTCATCTTTTCTTAACTTGACATTAAGTTCCATATGAGTATTAATAGGATCAAAATTATATGGACCAACCAACTCAATAATGTTATCAGTGTACAGATGTTGATTTACAAATATACCTTTATTGCTTCTATGAATTTCAAGACCCAAAAAAAAAAAAAAAGCAAAAGAGCCAAGATCTTTCATGTGAAAGAAAGCATGAAGTGAGTTTTTAAGGTTCTAAATTTCACCAATATCAGTATCAGTAATTAAAATATCATATATATAGAAAAGTATAGTAACAATACCCACAAAAGTCTTTCGCAAAAATAATGAGGGATCATATTGCCCTAGCTCAAAAGAGAAACGAAGGAATGTACCAAAATTTCTCAAACCAAGCATGAGAAGCTTATTTTGGCCCCGTATAAGGAGCTTTTCAAGTGACAAACATCATTAGTAGCAGTAGCCAAACAAAAAGGAGGCCTCATATAAATAGCTGCTTTAAGGTCCCTATGAAGAAACATATTTTTGACATCCATTTGGTGTATCACCCAATCTTGAGAAGCTGCAATAGCCAGAATTGTACGAACAGTAGTAATCTTTGCAACCTAAGCAAAGGTTTCCTCATAATCAACACCATATTCTTGGAGATTTTCAAGAGCCACCAAGCAAGCCTTATATTGATCAAATGACCCATTAGATTTAAATTTTACAAAAAATACCCATTTGCAACTAATTGGAGTGATAAAAGCTAGGTATGATACAATATCCCAAATACCATTAATCTGTAAAGCATCAAATTTCTCTTTAATAGTTTTTACCAATAATCATATTTTAGTGCTTCTGAATAAGATTTAGGAATAACAATAGAGGAGATGGTAGCAGCTAAAGCTTTATAGTATCCAAATCGCTATGGAGAGTAGCCATACCTGTCAGGAGGATTGGAAGTGCGAGTGGATCTCTGCAACGGTGGCTACTCTAAGTTAGAAATAGATGGAAGGGATTGTGCATGAGCAGTGTGCAGCAACTTAGTGGCTAAAGTTGATGAGAGAGTTGACGCTATTAGAGGATCCTTAAAACAAACCTCTTACCTATTCCATCTTGTGTATACTATACCAGGCCTAAACTGAGTGTTAGGAGTGAAGTAGAAGAAGTGAACTCATTGGAAAAAGCTACCAAGAAAGAGTGGGTAGGAAAATCAAAACCGATAGAATAAAAAGGAAAAAAATATTGGTGGTAATAAAAGATGATATTACGAGAAATTCAAATTCGACGAGTGGAGGGATTAAAGAACATGAAACCTTTTTGTTGATGAAAAGCATATCCTAGAAAAACACATTTCACATATTTTGGAAAGAGTTTATGTCATTTATGAGAAGGAAGAAAAACAAAACATACACAACAAAATGGGTGTAAATGAGTATATTCAAGTTGTTGACCATATAACAAAAAATATGGTGTTTGGTGATTAATAATGGGTGAAGGAAAATGATTGATGAGATGAACAACAGTAGTCAAAGCTTCAACCCAAAATTATGATGGAACTAAAGAATGAATAAGTAAGGAATACACCATATCAAGAAGATGGCAATTTTTTTCTCTCAACCACTCCATTTCATTGAGGGGTATAAGGATAAGTACGTTGAGAAATAATCCCTTTTTCTTGTGTATATTCTTGGAATGATTTTAACATGTATTCCCTTTTAGAATTAGAATGAAAAATTTTGATGCTTTTGAAAAATTGATTTTCAAGCAAAGCTAAAAATTTTTGGAAAGCAGCAAAAACTTTAGATTTACAACGTAAGAAATATATCCAAGTAAAACGATTATGATCGTCGATAAAAGTTAGAAAATATTTGTACTAAACAAGAGACATAATAGGTGAGATCCCCCATACATCCTTGTGAATTAAATCAAAACATTGAGAAGAATGAGTTTCACGAAAAGGAAAAGGAAGGGTTTTTCTTTTACCCAATTTACAACTAGAACAAACAGAGATAACATCTTGATAAGAAACTTGAGTTCTATTTCCTAACATCCCAGACTTTAACATGTAAGAGACAATTATATCATTTGGATGTCCTAACTTATCATGACATAGATTGAAATCAGGCTCAACAGAATGAGAAAGAAAAGAACACTCATAGGTAGGCTTGGTTGTTTTAGTAAGTTGAAGAGGAAATAGTCTACCCATTTTAGGTCCCTCCGCTATTGTCTTCCCTGACACTAGATCCTGCACAATGCAACCAGAAGGAGAAAAAGCAACTTTGCAATTATTCTCAACCATTTGTCCAATAGAAAGTAAATTAGTAGATAAACTAGGAGCAATAAATGCATATTTCATAGATGGAGAAGAAGACATATCACCAATCATAGTGATAGGAATAAGATTTCCATTGGCAGTCTCAATTTGCAAGTCTCCATCATATCTTTTTGACATATATATATATATATATATATATATATATATATATATATATATATATATATATATATATATATATATATATATATATATATATATATATATATATATATATATATATATATATATATATATATATAGCACTTTTATTTGGGGATTCTGCTATGGTTGAAGTGTAAATGCACTTGGATTATGATTTTATGGATGCTTTCTACATTCTAGAATAATATATCCCTTGGTCTTACAGTAGTTGCAAAATTTTTGGGAACATTGATTTGCAATATGGCCAAAACCCTTGCAATTGTAACATTGAGTGTTGCTCAAATTCTAAACTTTTTTTCCTTTAAAAACCATATGCAACATCAAGGACACTAGATTTGCCTTGTTGTTCCATAGTGGCATGTGCCAAATGATATTGCTCTTCACTAAGAATTTTATTCAAGCAAATGTCTAAGGATGGAAAAGTTGTTAGTAATAGCAAATTATAATGTACATATTCATATTTAGGTCAAAGTTTCATCAATAACTGATCCCATTGGCTAGTTTGATGAAGTAGCTAAACAACTTCTAAAGAGGCAGCTGGAATAAAAGCATAAACTATATTATTATATTAAGTCCATAAAGTGATAAAACCTATATAATAATCCTGAATTGATAGATTCCCCTGACTGTAATTGGAAATCTCATATTCTAATTAAAAATGTCAAGTCAACCTATTCTAATCATATACTTTCTTAAGGTAATCCCACATAGCTTTGGCTGTCTTATAAGGTCGCAAATTGACAACAATGAAGGGATCCATAGTCTGTAACAACCAGCTTTTGACACGAGCATCCTTGTCTTCCCATTCTATAGCTTTAGTCCGATCTTCTAGCACACTTTTTGTACCATTAATCGGCTTTTAGCAAGTGTACTAAATCGGCTAGTAATATAGAAAAATATAAATTAAGACCCCAAATATCGTACCCAAGGAAACATGAATTGCTAAAAAGAATATCTATGTATGAATTAAATTAATCTGAATTGTTTCTCAAATGTTTTTGATTTAAAGGCAAAAATTAAATTAAATAAATAATTAAACAAAACAAAACTAAAATTAAACTAACATGAATTAAAAACAAAATAATAACTAAAATTCTCTTGCTAAAAGAACTATCCACCTTAACTTTCATTATAATGACTTAATTTCAATAGGAACACCAGCGATTATGGAAAAACTAGTAATAAAGCCAGATATCTTTATGCAAGAATACTTTCTTAAGCATCAAATTCTCTTTTTAGGAACAATTTAACACTTAGTATAAAAATCTAGTTTATATTCCTAAATATTCATTGAATTCTTTCATAAGAAATTTCATTTCCAGTTTATTCTTAGTTCCTCCTGTCTTAGTATTAATCAATATTATCAATACACAACAACCTCAAAATCAAAAAAAATAATCATGCATAGACAATAAAAAGATTAATCCAAGAACATGCAGATCAATGATAGTGCCTAAACCAATTTTCAGTTATTGATTTAATAAACTAACAATTAATCTTAACATAATAAAAGATAAGAATATGCTTAAAACTAAGAAATAATCAACTGATATTGAGATTAAAGCTCAAAATAAAGTCATAACAATGAAAATATAAGATTTCAAGTATCCATTAGCAAAAGAAGAAAAACTACTTCATAATAAAAAATAAAAGAACAATAAACAACTAAAATAAAGAGAACAGCAAACTAAGAAAATAGAAAACTACTGTACAAAACTAACTAAAGAAAACTGAGAGAAAACTAAAGAAAAATCGTAATTAAAACTTATTGTATTGTCTCTTATTGATGATTGCTCTCTTTATTGATGATTATAATTGTTGATGTTGTTATGGTATTTTGATCCTTTATTTATAGGCAAAGATAAGGAATTCTGGCTTCTAAAACTTCCTGAATTAGAATAGGAAAAGAACTCTGCTAATTAAGAAGTTTCGCTAAACTAGGATTCTTGATGCACGACCAAGCAAATTGAAGAACAAAACTTTGCACTGCTGTGTGAAGACTTCCTTCTTGGGCTGCACAGCCATGCATAGCTAGGTCATTGAAATGAAAATAGATCCAGTCCAAAAGCTTAAGGCCTAGCTGAGATGGAATATATCTCGATTGGGTCACTTATAAATTTCAAAGGCAAAAGCTATTGACCCGATTGAAATGGAAAATGTCTCAATCGGGTTGATTTAAACTTTTTGATGAAATTAGAAGTCTTTTAGTGGCAGTTGAAGACTTGGGTGGTAGCTAAACTTCACTCATTTTAGGTCATTTCAATAGTTTTCATTAATAATTCATTAGAGTCTATTTTTACTGTAAGTTTTAGCTTAGTTTTGCATTCAAGCATAATTTTGTAGCTTTAGAGATCTATACTTAGGGCTAATTCAAGTTTTCTTTTTCTGGTTTGAGAGTTGAATATTGAAGATGTCAAAGTTAATTCATCAATATAGTATTTGGTTTTGTATTCATTTATTCAATTTACATTATAAACAGTGAGTAGATTTCATCTTTTGTTGAGGGATTCTTGAATCCTTATTTTTCTACTGTTATGACTCTTAATTGAGCTTAATTAAATACAAGTTTTGTTATTTCATTATTCCTATGTTAATATGTATTCTTGGTTATATTTAGATTCACATTTGATGTATCAAATAGATTATTAAATTAAAATATGAATGTTGATCAATGATATACATGCCTTTCTTAATATTATTATGTTCAATAGTTTTTTATGTTCTGAAAATCGAGACAGGAGATTATGATCTAAGTTTTATTAGGTTAAAGATATCTAAGTTATGAATAGACAAAAATTAAGTGTTCTAAAAAGGGATTTGAATAAAGTTTAGGGACTAAAAACCAGGACTTATGCTAGCTATTAGACTATTCCTAACCAAAAAGTTTAATTGTTTAGAATGGCGTTTTAAATAAGAGGACTGAATTTAGTTCGATTTTTCATAAAAAATTTGTGTTAACTTTAAATAAAGTCGATTTTAGTAGGAAGCGAGGAGGATAGTTCCTTTGGCGAAAGACTTTAGTAATTGATTTTTATCATTAATTCTATTTTAATTAATTTTAAACTTTACTCTTTGTTTTTAATTTATTTAGCTATATAATTAATTTAATTTTAATTTAAAATTGTAACCAAACTATGGAATTTTTAGCATAATATCCACTTTCAAAAATATAACTTTTCCAATTCTTCGGGTATGATATTTGAGGGTTTTAAATCTATTTTCCTACATTACTAGTCGATCTAGTAATTTGCTAGACACTGATTAAAATGTTTCGGTGTAATTGAACATAAGTATTATATAAATAGTGATATATTGATATTGTTCCATGTTATACATGTTATATGTTAAAATGATGATTATTGTAATATGGGTGCATTGTATGTGAAGTTTATTAATGATCATAAGTGTGTTTGTTGATATGTAGTTAAAATGAAGTGTAATTGGCAAAATTGATTATATGAATAAAGTGTATGGTGTATAGTGCATACATGAGTGATTAGTGTAATGAAATAATTTAGTAAAAGAAACCTTTATTTTTGGGCTGGAATTAGTTATAAAAGTGGGTATATATAGGATAATGAACCGATACTTTCGGGTATCTAGTGTTGGCACCTTAACAGTATCTAATGATTTGATGCCTTCTAGTATCTAGTGTTTGCATCTTAATAGTGTCTAGTGATTTGATGCCTTTAGATATTTAGTGTTGGCACCTTAATGATGTCTAGTGATTTGATACCTTTGGATATCTAATGTTGACACTGTAATGGTATTTAGTGATTTGATACTTGTATGGTATCTAGTGTTCTTAATTACCTACATTTATATTGAGTTCAAGCTACAAAAGTGATTATGATGTAATTAAAATAATGATAGATATGATCATAATGTAAGGGATTATTGATTTATAAATGAAGATCATTGTAATCCTAACATTTATATATATGTAGCTAATGTATATGTAATGTAGTTAATGTATATGTGAAATTGAGTATGTAATAATTGTAATTCCATATGTATTTATAATGGATGAGATGTGATGTGTATAGTTGATGTGACACATGTTAGTTAAAGCAAATTATAAGTTATATGTTTAGAACTATGTGATTTTGATTCCCTCATGCAGGATACGTAGGAAGCTTGGGGTGTAAATTTCAAGTCCAAACCAAATTTCAGGTGAATTGATTATAGTATTCAAGTGTTAATGAATATAAGTGAATAAAAGTTGGTATAAGTATGGGTCAATTAGTCATGGAAGAGAAGGTTAATATTAGTGAGTGAACAAGGTATTTGTAGACTAAAAATAATTTGTAGTGTGTGTTAAGTCATGTAAATAAAATTGAATTATATTCGGTAGCATATTTTTAGTATAACTTAGTATTTAAATTGCTTTTGAGTATGTATTAACTAAAGATCAACTATAAAAAAGATTGTAAAGTCCAAGTAGAGATTTTAGAAGATGTAGTTTATAATAATATTTATGTAAAGAGTAGTTTTAGATAATGTATACCAAACTAAGTGTAAAAAACTTTGTTAATTAATAATGTATCACTTATCATTAATGTAACCTAGTGATAAGTTATTTAAGTTTATGACTTGGGATGTTATCTGTGATATTTGATATGATATTGACATTTGATAGTTCGCCACCCATGTATACTCTTAAAAGGTATTAAGGTATTATATAGTCAGTGGCCAAGTATTATCACCAACGATTGGGCATAGATTTTGATGACACATTCAGTCCAGTTGTCAAACACACAATTATTCAACTTTTGTTATTTATGGTAGGTTTTTTAAGGTTGGGTTATTAATCAACTTGACATTTCTAATGCTTTTCTTTATAGGAAGTTGGAAAAAGATGTCTACAAGACCCAACCATCAGGCTTTGTTGATTTGAATAACTTAGAGTATGTTTACAAACTTGAAAAGTCCATCCACAACCTAAAATAGGCTCCTCATGTATAAAACTAGTGCTTGATAGATGCTTTATGTGAGTTCAATTTCCAAGGTTATGCGATAGATTCTTTTCTCTTTTGTTATTCTTTAGGTATATATGTTTTGTTTAATTTACATGGATGACATTATTGTTTTTAGGACCTCAATTGTTTTAGTTTATTCCTTAATCAAATGTTTGGAGACCTATTTCTCTTTGCGAGACTTGGGCAATTTGTACTATTTCTTAGTTATTGAAGTTCTTCGACATGATGATAGTTTATTGTTACACCAATTTAAGTATACTCATGATCTTTTTACTTACGCAAGGAGGGTCAATTGCAATGACATTTTCACTCCTATATGTCTAAAGGATAAGTTATTTGTTGGTGATAGTGCCTCTTTTCATAATAACATTGGTTTTCACAATGTTGTTGGTACCCTTTAGTATCTCACATTAAGCTACCCCTATATCGCCTTTCAGCCAATAAAGTGTGTTAGTATATGCATTATTTGACTAAAAATCACAGGATTATTGCTAAGTGCATTTTTCACTATTTGAATTCTACTTCTTATACTAGTTTCTACATGGTTTTTGCAATGCTAATTAGGGTGGAGATCTTAAAGATAGAAAATCCAGAAAGCACTTTGAGATCTATCTTGGTTTATTGCTAGTTTCCTGATGTGCATAGAAACAACACTTGGTCTCTCATTTATTTACTGAGGCTAAGTACAGGTCCATTGTGTCAATGCTAGCTTGCATTCATGGTCAACTGATATTATAATTCATTGTTATAATCTATATTGTAATTCTTACCTTTTTTAGACTAATCTTTTGGCTGTATCTTAAGGATGTAATTGAGGCAATCAGGGCATACAATCTGTTGTACATTTTCTTTATATTGTCTAGTGAAGCGGGAAGGCTAGGCAATTGGAATTGATTTCACAAAATCATTTTATCTTTTTATCATTTTCGATTTTGTTATGGTATCAGAGCATCTCTGGGTTTCTTGCTAATCTCTTCTTCTTGCATTTCTTTGTTCTAGGCTTCTTAGATCTTCTTTCTT
Organism: Excoecaria agallocha; assembly: GCA_037975025.1. Lineage (NCBI taxonomy): Eukaryota > Viridiplantae > Streptophyta > Magnoliopsida > Malpighiales > Euphorbiaceae > Excoecaria > Excoecaria agallocha. The sequence goes on along the minus strand of JBBPFJ010000711.1, from coordinate 10,059 downwards.
TGCCTTGATGGAAAAATTAGATATTACTTGCATTAAGTTCACTAGGAAAAACTATTTTGCTTGGGAATTTCAATTTCAGATTTATGTTTAAGGCAAAGAATTATAGGGCTTCATTGATAGTTGATAGTTGTGAATTATATGATGTTTTTATTGTATTTTTAGGTGTTTAATTGAGTTAATTATTTTTAATTTAGTTAAATTTTGGTTTAATTGGTTAAATTTGTGTTTTAAAGGTTAATTGTAAGTTTTGATATTTTTCAAGACCAAATTGAAGAAAAAAGGGCTTAATTGAAAGAAATGAAAAATTTTGGGATAAATTCGTAATTTTGAGAAATTGAAAAATCTACAAAATCAACATAAATAAGTCCCAAAACTCATAATTCCAAATCACACCTAAATTAAACATAAAACATGTAAAATAAACTTAAAAACATACTTAAAACAAATATAAGTATAAGTATAATTTGAAGTTATGAAATACCCCACACTTAGCTTTTGCTCGCCTTCAAACATACTAGAACAAAACCACATATCTGAAAATTTCAAACTCTATCTTAGAATCATGTAATTCAAGACTAAGATTATCATTCAACAATAGCACTTGATGGTAACCTAGCCAAAGAAGATTTAAATAAGAAAATACTTAAAAGTTTCCAAGTGTATGTGTGTGCAAGACCAAAATATTTTAATAATTTTCAAAATCAAAACCCCAATACAATCTAATAATCAAGCAAAAGAATTAATATACATAGAAATGCATATGCACTTTTGCACTTGAAACTCAAAATATGCCATAGGCCTCTCTTTTAGCGCTGGAACCTCTAGATTCATCTTCTAAATAACTCAAAACAAGGAAAGATCATTAGTTCTTTAAGTTGGTTGTAATGTTTGGTTAGGGTTAAGGCTAATCAAGAAAGGATATAGATAATCAAGATAAGAATAGCCACCTCAACTTGCATACACCAACTTACTTCTATAAATAATATTGTACCCATGAAAATCTTATCATAATTGTCATGATACAATTACTCAAACTGTAGAACAAATAATCCCATGAAGCACAAAAGAGGAAATTTTTATTGAAATTTCACTTTTTTTTTCAAAAATTCATTTTGAGAGTTTTTAATACCGTTTCCTTCTCAATATCAAATACCTTACACTTAAAGATTACTATATGCTACTAGCTTGCAGAATTGCAAATTTTTTTATAGCTAGCTTTTTCCTTGATGAAAAGAACAACGAGGTACTAAATAATTTCATTTCAAAATTGTATTATATCTGAGATTTACATTAAATGATCTTGACAACACCTCAATTTTTTCAAATTTAGAACTTCTAGGTTCACTACTACACCTATTTAGACACCTTAAAATGATGATCCAACCCATTCCTAGAGTGGGCAATTCTTAGAAGGAAGAGATAAAGGCTTTAAGGCTACAAGGATTAAGATGTGTGTAACAATATAATTACTCGTATCATGCATTAAGTATGCTAAAAAAGCTCAAAAAGGGTTACCAAAGGATAATATGCATAAAAAGGTGGGATAAAAGTCTTTTAAAGTGACTAAATAAATAAATTTTCCTAAATCATGTCCTAAACCTTGCTTGAGCTATTATATGGCTTCGAAGGGTGGTGAGAAAAGTTCTAGCGCTATAGAATTCCTATCTTTATGTATTTTATGCACTGTGTAGATACCATGACCCAAGCCAGCCTAGATTAAGGTTACTCGATGATGAGAATACAATATATTACTGACTGTAGGTGCAAATATCGAGACTCTAATCATGAATTTCAAGCATTTTTATTAAAGATTTCCAAGGGTTTGCAAATATTTTTAAGTGTTATAGCAAAATGTACATAAAAATCTTGTTTTAGACTTTTAGTGGTGATAGACGGGCATCTATCACCTGAGGGACACCTATTTGTTGGCCTCTCTCTCCTGTACAATCTAAATCAGAGGAATTTTTAGGAATTCCTTGGGTTAGTGATGAGGGATAGATGCCCTTTGAGGGATGCCTGCCCTTTACTCCAAACCTAAAATTTTTCACGTTTTTTGGGTTTTGAAAAGGCTATTTGGAGGATAACGATTTGATTCCAAATTTGAGTGACTTTTATCACCAGATTTGGGATCTTTGAGTTGGAATTGAACTGGAATTATTTCTTAGGTATAAAATTTTATTTCTTTCTCTTTCTATACCTTTTGCTCTAACAAATCTTTGCTGAAGACACACACTTATAAAATGAATTTCATACTCTTTTTGAGAATCAAGGAGCATGAATCAGAGTAGAGATTTGGACTACAGAAATCATAGAGTTAGAATATTTCTTGACGGTAATATTCTAGTCTCCTTGTTGCTTTCTCTCTCCTCAATTTGTTTGGCATGATCTCTTAAATATTTAGTATTGGCCTAATATGTTTAATTGTTATATTTGAATGATATACATGTTTGTTGAAGTGTGATTTGTTTTCAGGCTGTTTAATATGCCATAACTATGCTAAGTTCTTATAGATTCCTCCATTGTTGAATATGTAAAGCTTTACTCTATTTTTTAAATTCTATATTTCCATCATTTTTAATGTAGTTAATGTATGATTATGTGTTTCTAACATATTTTGGCATGGCTTAATGGCATAACTATGCTAAGTTCAATACTTTTATCCATTTTATTTGTATGATTATGTGTCTCTCACCTCTTTTGGTCATTTGTGAGCATAATTTGTGTTATTTTCCTTGTATATTTTGTGCTTTTATGTATTTTTGCATCTTTTATTTATTTCTTATGATATTTATGATTTTTGGTTTGATTTTGATGTTGTATGATATGTTTCTATACTTCAATCCATTCTATTTGTATAAATCCATAATTATTTTTACTATGTTACTTGATCATACTAATTCCTACGTCTTTTTTTTATTATCTTTGAGTTTTTAATGATGTTGCTTCGGAGGATATTTTATGTGATTTTCTGTATGAAAAGTTATGCTTTCAAGGCATTCACCTCTAATTTTGGTTATTTTTAAGGTTAATCATTATATGATGCATGTCAAAGCCACCACTCACTTCTTGGTTCACTCTTGGAGGCCCGCTTTTAGCGCCCAAGATCGAATGAGGCTAAATTTTATCATAAAATGACCATTTCACAATAAAAAAGATTAAATCTAATTTATTGTTGATGCTCAACCCATGAAAGGCATCTACAAGTAGGCTTAAAGAGGCAGGTGTCATGGAATTGCCATCCAGTAGAACATTGAAAATTGATTCTCAACCTTATTTTGATGTCCGATCAGAGAATGATGTTTGGTACATCACTATTATTAGGCCTTTTGGTTAGGTGTCGGCTTATAATTAAGTCCCATCTCTCGGGTAAGGGATGGCCAAAAGGAAGGGTAAGGGATGGATAAGGAGAAGGAGGCAAGATGTCCCATCTCTTGGGTGAAGGACAGGCATCCCTCATTCCTTCTTCCCATCCATCAAATTTGGATGAAAATAAAAAGTACAGAAATAGAGCAAAAATGCAAGAAAATGTGTATGAATTATTCCTAACCTATGGCATACATTTATAAAATTTAAATCATGTTAAAATGTATTTTTACAATGAAATATACATAAAACATGCAAAAGACTATGCATATTTACATGTCTAAAATCAGCAAAATAAAAGCTCAAAATATACAAGAATGGAGGAATACCCTATTCAACTCATCATTAACATACCTCTAGCAATTTAAATGATTTAGAAAAGAAACACATTTACAATAAGCATGCATAACATTCAAATGAAATGATTAAAACATGTAGACATGTATAAATATCATTTGTTGTGACCCTAGCAGGTGCACTAGATCGACAAGTAATAAAGTGAAGTATTTTTAAGACTCTGAGATATTGTACCCAAGGGATTATGTGTGCAATCTATGAAAATTAATTGTATGCTAAAGAATTCCCAATTTTTTTTTGTGTATGAGTTATCTATTATCTATAATGTAGAAATTAAACAACTAAAATATGCAATAGAAGTTTGTTAAATTGAAACTAATGTAAATTTTAGTGTGAGTTAAGTTATGGAAAAATTAACAAGTATAGAAATCAAAATAAAAGAAGCATTGCTCAAGTTCACTCATTCACCCCATACCCAATGTGAATTAACTTACTTAGTGTCATATATAAATGAATTTGGAATAACCCTCTCAACCCAAGCATCTCATACCAGAGCAAGCTACTCTAACTGCAAAGTATCCTATTTCGGAGCAAGCCTTACAATTAGCCTAAGCACTGGTCTTTAATCCTAAGTTTTGTTTGCTTTTCCATTCCGGAGCCAAACAACCTAAAACCCATATATTTCACTCCACACTCTGGTCCTAAAATCATAAAATCCTACACATCTAGAGTCTCATTCCAGAGCAATCTAAAATAGACAACATTCATGATAGAAAAATTGAATAAAACCATTCATGGCATCCAATCCACACAGGCTCAACAAGCAACAAAGATATATGATAAAAACCATGCATTTAAGCTGGAAAATAACTTGAGAATATGAAAACCCATAAACTAACAATGAGCAACAGTGAAATAAACAATTCATTTATATATATATATATAAACTCAAAATATGTTCAATATTCATATTGTGGATAGGGGATTCAAAGATCCCCCAAACAACTAAGGGACTACTCACTACCCATTACAAAATAAAAAGAGAAAAGGAGAGAATAAACCCTGAAGTTCACTCTAGAAGGAAACCCAGCTGAATTCCAAGTTTTTCAATCTTCTTCTCTAAGGCTTCAATGGATATGACTCAAAACTATCTAAATCTAAAATTCTAAGCTGTATATTTGTATCTAATCTAAGTATTTTGCTGTAAATCTATCTATTTTCATGTAAACCCTATGTATCTATGTATGAAAATGAACAAAGGAATGAAAGAAAAGAAGAAATAAAAACCTAGATCTGGAAAAGAAGAGAACTCCCATTTTACAAAAATTTTTTGCTATTGATAGACCAAAAAAGGTTACGGTCATTAGGAAATTCATACTGACTATGACCTACTTTAAAAATCCACTTTTAACTAATACAAGTCACAGTTATTAAGAAATTCTAGCTGATTGTGAGGTGGCTTCGATCTGCTTCTGGACAGGGGGTCACGGGTTAGTGTAAGCCCTAGCCCCAATACATTGTAATACAACACTTTAGTTAATAAATGAGGCATTTATTTTATCTATTGTATTCCTGTGCATATCAATTGATAGAACTATCCAAGAATGTTGTTTCAGTTTAAGTTATCATGTGTGAGGCACATGGTTGTAAGACCTTGAAATAAATGAGACTTCATTCTAAATATCCCTAGTCAGTCATTGTTATGGGAATAACAAATGAATTAAGACTATTATGCTCTTTCTGATAAGTTGAGTTCTGTCTTTCGGATCATAAGGACAAGAGTGTCAATCAGAGATCATAGATACATGTTTTGAACATGGTATCTGGATTCGATCCACTCATGAGAACACTACATGGTACAAGTCATAAGTGTTTCTCATATGCAAGATTTGTATCGGAGTTCTTAGACCTAAAATCTCTATGAAACTCTTTATGAATTACTGTGTGCTTTGACATACACCTAACGTGCTCGTAACAGAGTGACAAGTACGTGTATGCTTGGGTATGCATTGATTCATGTTAGAGAGCATGAGGGAAGTGAAGGGATTACCCCTCTCTATAAGAGAGAAAATATCATTAGCCACTTGATCAGTGAACTGAGAAGTGTATGGCCATACCGAGATGAAATAATGAGTAATCATTATTTATCTGAGAGTTCAGTGTCACTGGAATATCAAGAAAGGAATTAATATATATAAGGATGACTAGTTCCATGCCTTATATTAATTTTGATATTTATGGGTAAGGAACTATGCAAAATTGTATTAGGTCAATAAATGCCATATGCATTTTTATTTAATTTGGAATGCTATAATATCTGGCTAGAGAATATATATAGCCTTTGAATTAATTTATTAATTCATTGCCAATATTAAATGGACTTATAGGATCGCACACAAAGCATTGGGCTTAAAATATTTAAATAAAGTATTGGGCATTAATTTGGGCTTTTAATTAAAGTCAAATTAATGTATGTAATGGGCATTATAAATGCTATTGGACCTTGGCCCATGAGAGAGATAAATTTAGCCCACATGGTTTAATTTCAATTAATTAATTATCTTGTATTAATTAAGTTAATTGAGTATTAAATCCTAATGATATTTAAATCAAATTAAAACACTTAATAAGGGATGTCTTAGCCAAAATTCCCAAGATAAATATTGAAGGAATTTCGGCACATGTGAATTTCTTTATTAAGTGATATTATTTGATTAAATGTCTTATGTATTTATCTTGGATTAAATCAAAAGAGTTTGAATCAATATATATTATTTATTTTAAGGAAGTGATTAAGGCTAAAATAAATTATCTTGAGGTAGTAGATTTTAGGTTAATCACTTACATAATGAGATAATATATATTGAAAGGAGAAAAATGTGAAACCCTAGTTCTTTTATGGTTTTGGCGTGATTTTCTCTCTCTCTCTCACACAAAATTCTTTTGGCCAATTTTCACAAGGAGAAAGGATTGTTCCTCATTCTCTTGTGTTCTTGGGTAGTATTAGCAACTTAATTAAGAGAAGTACAAAATCAAATTTTGTAGCTTCATACCATAGCCATTACACAATACTTATTTTGAGAGCTAGCAATCTCGGTTTTTAAGCTATCTTTGCAAGTGTGAGTGTGAGAATAGAAAGGAGTGGCGTAAAGGCTGTTCCTTGGCATTGGTGGTGAAGGTCTAAGGCTAAGATATCCTCCTTGGTTGCTGGTCATCATCAAAATCAAGTTTTAAAAGGCATATAAAGTTGTAAGTTTTAAAATCCTAAAATTGCATGTTTTGATTCTTATCATGGAATTGTATGGCATGTATGATCAAATTTTTATTGTTTTCCGCTACGTGATCTTTATGTGCATACCATGTCATATTCCATCATCACAATCATTACCAAAAATATGATGACAGTGATATAGCTCTCCTTTGCATTTTGGACTGACTACTTAGTTACCTCATGGTCATTACTAGAAACTTGGTAATCGTAAGGTACTTTTTTTCTTGGTTTTGTACTGAAGAGCTCCATAGATCACGGTGAATACCTCTATATGAACAAATGCATTGCTGACCATGACATACTTCAAAATGGTGCATTTTATTAGAGAACATAGGTCACGGTTATTAGGTAAATCTAGTAATCGTGAGGTACCTACAAAATACACAATTAGGCAGAAAAATTCATCAAAAGCTCTCCAAAACACATAAAACCTGGAATTAATTAAGAATGGGAATAAATTATTACATGCAAGCAAAACAAAGCAAAATACACTGGAAACTGGACAAAAATGAACTGAAACTAGACACTGAATTGGAGTTATCAAAATGTCCCACACTTAGACTTTGCTTGCCCTCAAGTAAATGAACCATCCACAATCTTGAAAACTCAAACTCCAATTTAGAATAAGAACATTTAGAGAGGCTAGAATACCACTTAGTAGAAGATACTCAGATGAGAAATTCAATCAAACAGATTCAAACTAATATATATCAAGCAATTTCTCGTGTGTTTGTGCTAGACCGATATAGATTTATTGCTTTTCAAAACTAAAAACTACGAGTAAACTCTAGCAATCGAGCAAACTAAAAAACATGTCGATTTTGCACTTAAAATTCGAAACAACCATAAGCCGATCCTTTAATACGTAAACCATAAGGGTCATCTCCACTAAATAACTTAGAACAAAATAGGATCACCGGGTCTTACATTAAAGTTGTAACAAGGCAAAGGTATAGGCTTCAAAGAAACGATAAAGTTAGCAAAATAAAATCAGCCACACTACCCAAGAAAAATACCACATAACTTTCTTATGATAAACAATCATTTTTATAATTTATGCCTTTTTCTAACAAAACTAAAGATAAATCTCAAGACATTAATTGGATTCTCAAAATCATAGGAAGCAAGATCTAAAATTTCCTGCTTTAATCAATATACACTTCCCAAAAATGCTAGGTACCCCACACTTATTCTTTGCAGTAATGATTCAAATAACATTTCTGTAGCATAACCTCTATTCTTTCTATTTTTTTTGAAATATACCATTATTTTAATAAGCTGAAGGGAGTACCAAAAGCACCAATTCTTATCATCCATGTCTAAATTTTTTTTTTCAAAAATTAATCTCACAACTCCCCAAATTCTTTCTCACACTTCTTGACTAATAAGCAAAATCAATTTCAAGTCCATCATGCAATTTTTTATTCCCCAACCTAGAGTGTCCAATTCCAAAATGGAAAAGATAAAGTCATTTAGGTTATATGATTAAATATTAGTGCAAATAAGAAAAATTCACATAATATACTTTTAGCATACCAATTCAGCTCAAAGGGGCTAACAATGGTAAAATTAATTCCAAGGTAGGTCAAGAGACATTTAAAATGTGGTTGCCAAAGAAAGGGTGTCTAGGTCATTTCCTAATTATGCCTGAGTTGGATATACATTTTGAAGGGTGATGAGGAAGGTACTAACTATTCCAGAATTCTTTCACTTAATTTCTCTCACTCACTATTGTGCATTAATTTCATAAAATTTAGCCTATTGTGCTCATTAGATTAGAAATGGGATGATATATATTTATTTGATAACAATTCAAAAGAAATTTCACTAAATATTACTACTGCTCTCCAGCTACTTAGGTTTTCTAAACAAACATTTCACAATTTAGAGTTCGAATTGATACAATTATTCTAATTGGTAAGCTTAGACTAAATGTAAAATAAGTAACAACTCGATAGATACAGTTATTCTAACTTAAATTCAAAGGAAAACTGAAACACTAAAATATAATAAACCTGCTTAGAATAAAAGACAAAGAAAAACATGAAGTAGTAAATGAAATAGAACTAAAAGAACAGCTTTAAATTAGAACTAAAGAATGCACAACCTTCCTAAAAAAGAGAAATGAACTTAACCACTGATAAACAACTAAACAAAGTTTATGGTTCAAGATTTTCACAATTTTAGGCAATTGAAGCCCAATCTTCTTCTTCTTCTTCTTCTTCTTCTTCTTCTTCTTCTTCTTCTTCTTCTTATTCTTCTCAACAGAGGGAAATATGCACAAAAATCTTTACAAAAAGTTACCTCCTAAAATTCATTAAGTTCCAACAACTATCCACAAAAACATTGTTCAAATCTTCTTCTTCTTCTTCTTCTTCTTCTTCTTCTTCTCAACAGAGGGAAATATGCACAAAAATCTTTACAAAAAGTTACCTCCTAAAATTCATTAAGTTCCAACAACTATCCACAAAAACATTGTTCAAATTCATCAAGTTACTTTCCTAATAAATCTTCTACCCCAAACTTTAAAACCTTGCTATGCTTAGCAAGAACCAGACAAAAGGTTACAAAATATTAGTGGTTTAGAAAACTCCCTACATCAAGTATGAGGGGGGGGAGGGGTAGATGGATCAACTCTGGATGCTAAAATTGCCAAGGCTACGATTATTTGCTGTTGGTGCTTAAATTCCTTTTGGTTTGCAACCAAGGCATCCATCCTATCCATCAGTGCAGTGTACTGAGCAAAAAAAAGGGGTGATAAGTCCTTGATCTGGGGTAGGTAGAGGGTTACATAGACTTCTTTGCATCTTTCTCATATACTCGTCCCTATTAGTGAGTCAAAATTTGTGCTCTGCAGTTTCATCTATCATAAGAATCTTCATGTTCTTTAGCATTTTTTGGTCAATATAAGCTACTATAGGGAACACTTTGTCATCATTCAGGGGCTATTCAAAGGCCCTAGCAATCATGGTGACCCATCCATCCAATGATATCTTCTTGATTTTTATGGGCTACTGTTGAATCTCTTCAAGCTTGTTTCATCAGTGGTAGGTGCCATTAATTGGGAAGCTTCTGGCCATACAAAATAAAATGAGCACCTCAAGTTAATTAACTTGACTTGTACTCTT